>RJWJ010004882.1:17534-72353 GCA_004363605.1 Indri indri
TTGATATTTTCATGTTTTCCTCTTCAAATGAAGTTCCAAATTGACTAACTTTGGCTTCACCCATCGACCTTCCTACGGTGGTGACACTAGTTTTGGGAAACAGTATGCTTCTCATTAATTAGTCCTTCAAAGTTAATTTCCAAGAAAAATAATTTTGCATTTACTACACTGTCTTTTCTTCTCCTTTTTCTAGCCTGGTGTGATTTAACACACATCATTGACATGGGCACTTTAAGACTGTCAGATTCAATCATAAAACTTTTATGCAACCTTAGAAATGTGCAAAAACCCTATTAGCCTCTGTTCATTCCCAGTATTTGACCTCCTGGTGGTAATGCATTTATTTTCAGTAATTCTTAGCATCTTGACAGTGAATATAATATTATACTGTGACTGGAACTTTCCATTTTTAGCAAAAGAAAAAACTTTTTTGCTTACTGGTTTCCTTTAAAATTAACCTGTTTTAAGTTAGAAGGGGCTGGTGGTACAGGCTGAAATGCTTTTTGGTTGCTATTAATAAAACTAAGCAGAAAATATGTTATATGTGTTGACTGATATCCACAGAGCCTTTTGAGATGAAGGTAAATGTATACAAATTGATTGAAAAGGGAAATGAAAGTTTAAACAAAAAGCCCTCATAGGTTATCCTGTGACCTTGTGTCCAAATAATTGTATTCATCTTTTGCTAGCACTTAAATACCCCAGTGCTGAAATTGACTTCTGGGGAGGCAGACTGTATCCACCTATGATGAAAGGATTTCTATTCACCTGGACATAAGAGCTTCTTGATGAAGGAGGTTGGCCATTTATGGGGCATATTGTTTGACCTTTTTATTTTGATGCCATGGCTTTTGGCCAAGGACTTGCAAATTCTCCACAATGTCAAGATTCCCTCCCCAAACCTTATTTATTTTCCATTGTCAGAGGTGCTTTTTGGGAAGCCAGAAAGACAAGAAGGAGGACTCTAGGTTAGGTGTGCAAAGAGTAGGGAAAGAGCATTTCAGGGAGAGGGAACATCAGGTCGTGTGTACAGGTCTTAAGCAAGGAATGTGGCTTCTTCAAGGAGCTGACCTGTGAGACTGAGTCATAGCAAGCAAGTGAGAGAATGGCACAGCCAAGCCGGTGACAGAACATGCCAGGACCTCATAAACCATGAGAATTTTGGATGTCATTTTACAATGCTGAGACGCCTTCAAAGGGTAATAAGATGGGAATGGCAAGTAGATTTGTGTTTTAAAAAGATGAGTCTGGCTGCAGAGTAGAGAATTGCTGAGACAAAGACAAAAGATGATAAAAGGAGATAAGTTTAAAAAAAAACAAAACTTAGTAGCCTAGGCAAGAAATAATGACCTTGATGGTGGCAGTGGAGATAGACTTGAGAGATACTTTGTAAGGGAATGACGGGGCTACGGGATTAGTTAGATGACAAGAATAAATGCTTTACAAACAGAACAGTACTCAGCGTGAGAGGAATAAGGGCTCTGAAATCTCACTGTAGTCTACTTCTCAGAAACACGATTTTAGGGATAAAAATCTAGAGATCCTTGCCCCTGTTCTCCAGTTAAATATAAACCAGTCACATAATCAGAGCAGTACTTAGTATTTTCTGTTGCTTACATTCTTATTTGAAATGTCATCTTCATCCCTTCTTGATCTCAAAAGACTTTTGAGAAAAGCATTTGTCCCTTTAGGTCTGAAGTAAAACAAAAAGGTAAAGGGGGGAAGTATATCTCGATAATACATAAGACCTATATTCTCATTCTAGAACTCTGGTCATCGCGGTGAACAAATAAAACCAACTTGGAATTTTGTTCACATTTCAAGTAAACCCACTTAAAATAGTGTCCACATTTTGTTCTGCGTAAACAAAAGGAATAAACCATCCAGGACTGTAGCATCAGTAAACTATAATCATAACCTCTGGTGTATTTCCCTATAATAAAGGCAAAGACGACGTTACAGAACATATAAATACTAAATGAATGAGGCCCCTAAAAAACTTAACCATTCTCTCATTAGATTTAAATAAAATGAGAATCACTATCTTATAAATGACATTAAATAAATGGTGAAAGCAATTCAAGTATTAACATTTAAACATTCTGGTTTTTTGAATTGAAGTATTTTCCCATCACATTGTAAAAGCAAGTTCACAGCCCTTACTATGCTTCCCCTCTCTGAATGGTAGAAAAATAACTATTGTTGTGGACCAGACTTTTCTTTTTTTTAAACAAAGAATAGCAACCTGGTTGCTAAAAGAATCTCTTCAGTGAGAGTAATTTTGAAAATTATTAATTTTGATTGAGTGTTTGGGTGGATAGACAGATAGATGAATAAAGGGTTGGTTTTGCCAAGGTAGATGTACTGACTAAAGGAAGTTTTTTAGTATAATTTTTACCCTGAAATTTAGGTCTATGTGTTAGAAAATTTGGCAACACTTTGTTATAAAATGTTTGCTATAAAAGAGTTGATGATTTAGGAAACTTCCAGACCTTTTTTCTTCAAAGTTCAGTCATAGCTGCCACATGGTGGGTGATAAGGGCTGTAGGCATGCTGGTGGCCTCAGCAGTTCAGGCACGGCGCTCTCTGGGCTCACTGGGAAACACAGGTCTCACAGTGTTTAGGTCAGGCTTCAAAGACTCTTTTCAGATTGTTGCATGATGGTAACAGGATAATGTTTTCCTAATACTAATAAGTAAATAAGGAACAAAAAGGATGGTACGTCACATGTCTCTCAGATTATAACGCCCAGGTTACATAGTAAATAAATTAGAAAACTAGAAAAATGAAATCATGTATCCTAAACAACCTGGTTTTAGTAGCTGACAATAAGCAATTGATTATTGTATAATTCTATACTATTTGGAAAATCAAAGAATATGGAACTTTAGGAAAAAAATATATATTCACATTTGTAGTCAGTTCATTGTTTTAATAAACATTTTCGAGAGTTGCGGTAGGTCAGGGGATATTGAGATTAAAAAAAAAAAGTCCTCCTCCTTGCAGAGGTTGCACCTGTAAGAGAGAAAAATGCAAATACATAATTACAAAGTAATAAAAGTTGATGGATGTATCATCATGGCCTGGTATAATTCAATTCTGGAAGCCAACACAGGTTTCACACATGAAGCTTCTTAACATTCACATTTTTCTAGACCCTTTTGTAATGTTTTTAAATGCATAAAATAAATTTTATAGGAGTACAAAGGAAATCAATTCTATTGAAATACAGTTGCCAAAATACTTCTAAAAATAAACTCGTTATATAGCAATGTAGTACTTCTTGATTAACATACTAAATAACATCTAGCTGCAGTTCTAATACCATAGTTTCAAAACCGTGGTGAATGTAAATGGTATTTGGAGATTTCTGCAACTGCTGTAGTGGGATATGAAAATATGTGATTTCTGTTGCCAATAGTTTATTGCCTACATTCATAATTGAAGGAAATGCTAAATTTGAGTAGAAGGTTAATGAAATAAGATGTAGTTTTTTATTTCATCCAAGTTTACAGGCCCCCTGTTAAGGACCCCTCACACAGGAGTGAGCTTGATCTGATTCTCTGAGGGTGAGTAGGTGTTTCTCAGACCAGTGAAAGTAGAGAAGCCAACCAGGCTTGAGAGCAACATGTGCAGAGGGAGAAAACAGATTTGCTCCTCAGGGGAATATAAAACTTGACACTGCTGGAGCGAGGGATACCAGTCACGACCAGATGAGGCACAAGAAAAGGCAAGGCCTTGGACACTAGGTCAGGACTTTGGTGAGAAAGGGAAACCATTCAACAGCACCAGGCAGGGGAGTAGCACGCTCAAAGTAGAGCTTTATACAGAGTTTTCTGTGTGAATTTTGGGGTATGGATTGGAGGGAGAAGAGTCTGGCAGCCCCAGAGAGAGAGGATGAGAGTCTGAAGTTATTCCATCATGGTGAACATGAGGACAGAGGTATTTCTGGAGATATTAGGAATAGACTGGTTAAATGTTAAAAGCAAAGAGTTAGGGGAAGAGTGTTTGGACACTTCAATTTTATGGATATTCAGTTGGGGATTGCATGATCCCGGCCAATATACCTTGGAGTGTGGATGGGGCACGATTCTAAGCAGGCTTTTTATTTTAAAATAATTATGGTTTTTGTTAACTAAGCCCTTATCTTATGCAGGCATCATTCCACATTCTTTTTGAACATTATCTCATATGACCCTTAAACTTTCCTAGGAGGAAGATACTACCATTATCCAATTTTATGGATAAGAAAACTAAGGCTCACAGAGTTTATGTAACTTGCCTAGAGTGATGTAACTGGTAAGTTGCAGAGCCACTGCGTCCTATTCACCTCCCTCCCTGAGTCAAACTGATGGCCTTTCTTTGAATATGCGTCAATACTATCCAAATTCTATGAGTATTGTCAAGAGACACTAAGTATCAGTCCCCCAAAAAGCAAAGGGAAGGGCTTTAAGTTCCACATATTGATGTACAAGTTACTTAAACATTAGGTTTTTGTCTTAAAATACTCCCCTGAAAATCAAGTACCAAATGATGAAAATCATTAAAACCAGAGACACCCTAATGAAATTCTACCCCTGCTAAATGTGCCATTTAATTGAACTAACATTAAAACTCAGAGATATTCAGTAGCCAAAGTTCATTATGTAATAAAGCTGAAGTTCTGGAACCCTGCACAGATTCCTAAATGGATAAAGATTACAAAACTGTTTTCTTTAAAATTACTTCCAATCACTTCACCTTCTCAGAAACTCTGATCTGGGCAAAGTGCAAGATACCTTTCACGCTATAGTGGCTTGAATAAAGCTTTTACAGTTTCTAGGAGAATCATTTATGTAAAGAAAATGGTGTCCAGCTTAAAAGTATAAGGACTAGGTTTATAAATCCCTGTTTTAAGGCCTTATCAAAATTAGAGATTTCTCACTGTTTTTTCTCTCAGGCTTACTTTTGATTAATTTAAAAAAGAAATGTTCGAAGTTTTGGGACGCTGACAGAGAAACAAGTCGTAGAGATGGTGTACCATAAACCATTGTTCTTTTTCCAAGATAATGCCAAACAGCATTTAGATGCCACCCACGCTGGCTCAGCCCCCTGCTGTTAGGTGAGATTTCTTTATTTTACAAAAAGCACGTCTAGCTCTGGACCCCCACAATGGGGAGCACAGTAGACACAGAGGGAGGTGCCCTCAGCACCATTCTTTGTGAACGTAACGAGGCAACCGCTTCTAGTGGGTAAGATATTCTGACCCTTCTTATTACCTCCCAAGAAAAAGTAATTGGCAGTGGCAATGGTCAGCCACAGGTCTGTTATCTTGGGGCACATTCAACAGACAAGCCCCCCATATTCTCTAAAGCAACACTAAAACATCAAGCAAGCCAGTAATTTCTTGACACAGATTTTTCACAGGAATTGTGTAAGCATTTTATGTTCTACTTGTACTTGTGGAAAGTACGTGTGCATTTTAGTCTGCCTTACAATTGATTGTAGCCCCATTTTTTTGAAGGGTAATATTAATAGGACTTTAGGCCCATAAAGGGAAATTTGAACAGTCTCCCAAAACAATACCAGAGACTCCTCCGTTTTCATTTCTCCCTTGTGAACTCAGCTATTTGCTGTGAAAATACTAATTCATGTGACTGAATGATCAAGACACTATTATTTACCAAACTAGTTATTTTACACAAACTTGATAGCAAGTAGTATTAGGTAATTAGTAACCACCTTATGCATCTTAACTTACCCACACTCACACACAGCTGTGTTGTAGTTCTTTCTAAGCCACGCTTCTTCCTGTAATTAAAAACGGATTCCATAAAATTTTCCAACATTGCATTGTTCTGGGATTATAGGGGATAAAAGATAAAAGACGTTGTTCCTGTGTCCCAGTTTTGTCTTGTAGAAGAGAAACAAACTTGTGCACGATTGCCTATAATCTATATCTTGACATAAGGATAGAGAATATCTTTTTTTAAAATCCTTGACGCAGTGAAATAGATGATTTTGTTGTTTTTAGAAGGTAATTTTGAAAACTTATTTTTACACTATGTAGGAGTACTTAATTTGCAGTGATCAATGACTCAAAGGTCGGCATGTCTTAAATATTTCATATTATTAGGTAGCTGATAATACAAATTCATCCTTCATTCCGCTGCTTTTCACTTGATACATTTCGTGTACCCAGTGTTTTTCTACATGTGCATCTGTATTGCGTACTTCACGGTCACTGTGGAAACCTGTTACTCCTTGGCACTTAGCTTTGATGATTATGTCACACTTGTGGTAATTTCAGCCTAGAACAAATTTTTTTGAAATGCTGTTGTGCATTAGGACCAACTTGCAGGTAGATTGATAAAATCTCTAACCTTTACATTCCAAAAAAAGTGCACTGCTCATTTTTATAATTATTAATATCATAAACCAAGTCATTGCTGGCTGAGAGTCAGAATTTTTAATTTTTAAAAAATTCTTATTCTCCTTTCTATTGTTTGATTTTCCTTAAACCTAACATGATTTTTACATCATAAATCCATTCTTATTAGTATTAACAAACAAATTAAAGTTGTTTCATAGAGAAAGTAGCATTTTCTAGTTCATCCATTTTGGAAGCAAATGGAATATTTATCTTATTTTGATTAATGTTTCTATAAACGTTTAATTTTGTGAGGCCTAAATATTTAGCTCTTCCGGATTTTTTATTTTTATCATTGTAAGATTGATACATTATTATGGCAATAGATATCTTCACAAAAGTTTAGTGCAGTATAGTAAACATTTGACATTAAAGGTAGTAACTCACCACCTAAAATAAATCTTGGCCTATGTAACCAAATTTGGCAGGGATCTATATTATCCTTATTCATATATGTTACACAATTGTGTGTTGACTGTGGATAAACAAATGCATAAGTAAATATAAACAAATGAGTGTTTAAATTTTTAGCAATTAGCATGTACTAATGTTGGCACAGATATAATTTTTAACTTTTTTCATATTATATAAGTGTGTATATTTTGGCTTGCTATATATGTTTAGAATAAACTTCAAAAATCTAAATATACTAAATTAATATTGTTGCTTTTTATATTTGGAATTCAGTGTGTACCAAAGTGACCTTCCATTCTTACACAGACTGACAGCAAGTGCCATGGCTCAGTTCAGCTGCAGAATTGCAAGAGGAATTAGTGCTATACTTTTTTTTTTTTACATTTCTTTTATTAATATCTAGAGGCCTCCTTGTTGTACTTAGTACCTAGATTGTTGAAAAATATGTCAGTGCAGTAGAGGAACTCATAATTTTAAAAGGCCATTCATCTAATTATGTATTAAAGTAATAACTCTTTTCGGTTTCAGTAGCTGCCTGTTGACAGATCCATCGGCCCCTGGATTGTTATAGAAGGCTTCCCAGAGCTGAGCAATGAGGAGTTGTTGGAGTTAGCCAGGCCAAAGCAGGGAACATGACATTCCAGACAGAGGGATAGCAAGCATGAGGAATAAAGAGAGAGCTTAACTACAATTTGAATTGTGTTTTCAAGGAAAATGTGGAAAGACACAAGAATCCAAAGATTTTAAACTACAGGATTAAAATAAAATTATATACACTACTAATAGCAAAGACAGAAGGAAAAAAATATCAATCTGAGAGAATATTTAAAAAAAAAATCAACAGAGCTGTGAAATCTCACCAGGAAAAAAAAAGAAGAAGGGAATAGCCATATAATTCTGAAAGCAACCTAGGATTTTTAAGATCTTTGAAGGTTAAGATACTAGAAGACAAAAGCAACAAATTGAACAAATACCAGAAAAAGCTAAGAAATTTACACATATTGAAACTCAAATAAACATGAATCTATGAGACTCCAAGAGAGACAAACTTGGTAATTATCCTGTCAGAAAGAAATTGGAGCAACAGAAATTGTAGCACTAAAAAAAGAAGCTTAACTGCTCAGTTACCCTATAAGGAAGAGTCACAAAGGAACAATTTACCACCTCGATCAGAGAGACACTGAGTTAAGATAGAGGCAGGTATAAGCACTTCAAAGAACAGACCCACAAAGCAAAATCACCTTGATGAGCTAGACCAGGCATCATCCTTGTCATTACTGAGCTTGTGTCTCACAAATAAGAGGCAGTGCCCAGCAGGGAGGTTCAGCCATTTTTCTGTGGGTGAGATTAATGGGATGAGACATTAATTCTGAGACTTTTAGGTCACCTTTCATTGTACTCCAGTAACTTGAAGGAACCAGTGTGCTTGCTAAATGCCACATTCACCACTGCACACTGAGTCACTAGGAAAATCAGCATCACCAATTTGCAGTCATATGTACACAGAGATACTATTAGGGACTCTTTCCCACTTTTCATTCTTTCATTTGGCACACATTACTGAATGCTACCCATGCACCAGGTACTGTATTGTGCCAGCTGTTAAGGAAGTAAAGCATGAAACGTAGCCTCTCATTAGAAGTAGGCAGTATCTTAAGAAGGCTCTATTTACATTTTGAACACATACCCAAGTCTTGTATCTTTAGAGAGATGTTGAGATTTGGGTGGACTTGGTTTTTTTTAAGAATATATCTAGAAACAAGCAAAAATACTCATATCAACTACAAATTGTGTTAGGCTATGTATAATAGAAGAACCCAAAATAACAATGGCTTGAGCAAGAAAAGTTTCTCTGTCTTATAAAAATAATTTCAGGGGCAAGGAGTTTGGAACCAATGTGCTAGACCTAGTATTCTCAGGGGTCCAGGTCCTGTCCTTTTGCTGTGCCCATACAGGTGTCCTTTACAGTTTCACCACGTGGTCCAGGACGGCTGCAGGAGCTCTGCCAGCATGTCTGTGAAGCAAGCCAGAAGGAGAAAATGCAGAAAAAGCGGTTCTTCCCAGCTGAGTCAGCTCCCTTTGAGGTCTTCCTGAAATCCCACACAGTTACTTCTCACTGGCCAGAATTAATCTTATGGCCATACCTAGTTGTAATGAAAACTGGAAAGTGTCTTCAATTCAGCAGTTGGGAGAGGGAAGTGGGGCCACCTTGTGCCCCATTAAAATCAGAATTCTCTTACAAAAGAAGAAGAGGGAATGCACGTAGGGATTGACCTCTACCAATCCTTGCCACAACAGTAAAGCTAGGGGATCTGTTGATTTTATGGGACATTTATGCACTCATAAATGTTCTGCTTGACAGCAGGAATGACTGCTTAATATCAGGAAGGATGAAGCAATTGACCAAAAAGGGCTCCAGCTACTTTCATGGTTTAGTTCTCTTTAGTGACATTAGAAGTGTAAAGTCAACTTTGCAGGTGGCAAGAAACGTGGTTGTCTTAAAAAGTTTACTTCCAGCTTTGTAAGGAAGAAAAAATCATGAATATCGCTTTTATTTATCCTATTTCCTTGGTCTTTAAAACCAGTGAAACAGCTGCCCTTTGTTGTGTTGGTTTAAAATGAGCAATTTGAACAAATAAGTGGTCTGCTCATCTGTTCAAAAGGAGTGGTCATGACAGCTGCCATTTATTATGTAGTTAGCATTGTGCCAGCCACTTACTAAGAGCTTTTCATGGATTTTCTTTTATTTTCCAGCAAGACTGAAGTAGATGCTATTATTTCTCCCATTTTACCAGTGACACTGAAGCTTAACGAAGTTAAGTGAATTTTAGAAGGTCATATGGCTTAGCAAGTGGCAGAACTAAGCTTTAACTGAAAAGACAGATCTGTCATTCTCTGGAACCCCTCTCTTAACTACTGCCCTCTTCATTCTGAAATTTACTAGTTAAGCAGTGTGATGCTCCTGTTGCCCAAGGGAGGGTGTCACACAGCCTTTGGGAAGTAGACAATAATTTATGTTCAAAACCCAGTAGGTGTGAAAATACCTATGTTGATGTATTTTAACTCAGTCGGTGAAACTGAGATTCTTTTTCTGAGAAAACTTTTTTATGAGTTGCAGTCTATTTGGGACTTAAAGAAGTTTTGTTTGTTTTAGCTCATTTGCTTTCGTTTGCCTATATTTATTCAGCTCAGAAAATTCTTTTTCTGCCATTTTAAAGATCATCATAGAACATCTTTAATATAAAAGCAAGTATGTAAAATAAAGTAAAATCATTCTAAAATATTTCAAAGTGTTCACCACCTTGGTTTTTCTAAGTGCAGAATGATCTTGTCCACATGGTATTGAATATGAGCATCTGTTCTAAGTTTTTCTGGTTTTTATTTTGTTTTGTTTATAAGCTTTGGGTAATTGTTTTTAAGGCCTCTGTTACAAAGGTAGATGAACATGGAAAAAGTCATTTAAAGGAAGAAGTAAATATAGATGAGATGCACTTACAAAATAATACCCTTTAGGCAAATTAGGCTATATCTGTACACTCATAGGAGAAAATGAAGACCATGAAAGCTACTCTCGTCTAAGCTTCCTCCTCTAGCTAGGGAGATGAACTGTACATGTGAACCTGAATGTTTTCCTTACAGAGAAGAATCACTGTATGCTGACATTAGTAATTTGACCCACCCATGACACTGCTTTACTGATTCCTGTTGGTTTCCTCCACCTTGAATTCTTTTAATTTCATGAAAGTCTGTCAGTATGGCAATCTAGTTGTAAGAGCACGTGCTGACACTAAATATAGTTAGTTGCTGGCTTCAAAGGACATGATGATATTCGGGGGATGACTTCTGAGCTATCTCATTTCATCTCCATCACACAACACAGCTTCCAAATCAAACAGCATTCTGGGGATCCAGGGGCTGGTTGCTTCTCTCACCTTCCAAGCAAAACTCACTTTGTCCTTCATGTTCAAATATACAATTTTTTATGAAAATCAGAAAGCCTTACCGGCAACTGTAGAAGAACTGATAAGCAAAGCAGTATAAGCCAAAATGTTATCTGTTCCTTTTGATTTTGTTGTCTCTGTATGAAGCACTTACAGTGTGATAAGCCTAGTGCCAGGTATTAAAACGTTTGATAAAAAAATGTAAAACAGATTTGCATACCACTGAAATACAGAACCATTAGTTATCAACACAAACTAGCAAAAATGGGTCTCAAAAAGAGTGGCAATTTTAAGAAGTTTTTGCTCAGATAGGTAAAAAAATATGGATTGCTCACTTTAAAGCAACCTATGTTTTCATGTTGACGTAAGAAGATACATTAAAGGCAATGTGACTGCCATTTAAAAAGAACGCAGATACTCGATACTCAGATTTCAATTTGTGATACTCCACACAGTAAAAAGTGAATCAATTCTGAATAAAAATGGATTCACACTTCTAAATTTATAATCTAGAAATTATTTTTAACAACTTATCAAATGTGTTGGTTCAATTTTTCTTTTTGATTTTGAAAGTCATGAATTTACATTAGGCCATATTAAAAACTCCATAGTCTTTTAAATTCAGTTGATCTAAGGAGGAGTATTTCTAAAGCATATTTTAGTGCAGACAGAATCCTCATGATATTTCAAGCAAAAATTAACTATTAATACTTAAGAAACGAAATTTTTTCTTCTTTTATTTCTTCATCTTCATTTTAATCTGTCGTATGGGGAGAGAATATAATTTCCAAAGTCCATGAAAGGCTCAGATCAAGAATTAAGTTCACATCTCATTTGCCTCTCAGTACACCTGAAGTAGCATGAAGGTGACACGTATGACTGTGGATCCAAATATGTTTACATGAGTTTGTCCTTCATGGACGCTGAATACAAAACACTTAAGTCGCAGACACTTCACTTTCTTGATTATTTATGTTTTATATTTTAAACAGATAAATACTATTCTAAAAAGGGCACTCTAAGTTGCTTTTGAACTTTTATTTTCTAAGTCCAAGAAGTTTCTACTGCAAAAGTAGCAAATGTTTATTGGTTATGGCTTCGATGTATGGAAGGATATCTATGAACTGCTCGCTATACTAATTTTACTATTACATTTTAAAATAGTACAATGCTAATCAAAGAATGTGTCCCTCAGTGCAGTGCTTAAATTAAACTTTGACTCCAGAGTTGTCACTGTCATCCTAAACTGGAGTTAACAAAGGACTCTCTACCTACCCTATGCCTTGAAATAGCAAAAAGTTCTCAATAAGTAAAAGAGCTAGTGTTAGGAATACTGTGCAGAAATTGGCACCTCATATCAGGAAATGGGACTAGTTAGCTGCATTTGGAGGGAGAATGCATGTTTTACAGCTTTTTAGGGGCACAGATACAAATACAATCATAAATACATAAAATAAAGCTAATATAAAAGAACTTTCAAATGGTGGTAATGAGCCCTAAACAAAACTGTGCTCTTACATTATTTTTATTTATTATTCTTGTTGCTAAAGTTCTATGACCTACTTGTAGAATATGTGTCAACAATATAATGATCAGTTTGTGCTTTGATTGTTAAAAAACATGCTGAAAACATAAGACATGTCAATAATCATATACTGTAGCTCATAACCCCAGTGATACAGAAATAAGTTCAGCTGGTGTAGCAGTCAGGAAGGATAGGCATTACTATTAATAATATAACAACAGTAACAACAACAAAATCTTAGTGATTTAAACCTACAAAAGACTCTGGGTCTCAGAGACCCAGGCTAATGGTGGCGCCACTATCTTATGATGCCAATTCTAACTTCAACACTTCAGGATTCATCGCAGAGATGAAGTGTAAAGCTGGAGAGCTTAGCACCAGCAGTTAAATGCTTTGTCCTCCAGCTATGACTTCTACTCATGTTGTGCAGCCACAACTAGTCAGCTGGCTACTACTAACTTCAAGAGGACAGGGACTTACAATTCTCTATATACCTTGAAATGGAGGGCAAGTAGATATTAATGAACATTACATATGTTTTCCACAGTTTATTTGCTGCTTTATTCAGGACCATATTCCCTATCATTCTTTCTGCAAAAATCCAAAGAGAATTTTCATTCTGCCAATTGGATCACTACTATAAATAACAGATAGCATTGTTATCTTGAAAAACATCTCCTTTGGTGATGCCCATTAAAAATGATAAAATTCTTCAATTAATGGTTTCTACTACTGATTTGGAAGAATTGACTATTTCTGTACCAGTATCATTGGTTAAAGATCAAGTATCAAAAAGTATACATGAATTCAAGTTTGTCAGTTTTTCAGAAAGTTAAATATAGAGTTACCATATGACCCATCAACTCTACTCCTAGGCATGTACCCAAGAGAATTGAAAACACGTTTACACAAAATAGCCAAAAAAAAGTAGAAATAACCCAAATGTCCCATCAACTAATGAATGGATACACAAAATGTGGTGTATCCTACAATGGAATATTATACTATAAAAAAGAAATGAAAGCTATAAAAAAGAAATGAAGTGCTCATACACACTACAACATGGATGAACCTTGAAAACATTATGCTGGGTAAAAAAAGCCAGAAACAAAAGAGTGGCATTTTATACGATTCTGTTTATATGAAATGTCTAGAATAGGCAAATCCATAGAGACAAAAAGTAGATGAGTGGTTGCCCGGGGATGATGGATGATGGGAATTGGGAGATACAAGATTTATTTTTGGGTGATGAAGATGTTCTAGAATTGGATAGTGGTGATGGTCACACAACTCTGAATACATTAAGATTTACTGAATTGCAAACTTTAAAATTATTAAAATGGTAAATTTTAGGTGATAGGAATTTTATGTCAATAAAAACAATTTTAAAGTGTGTTCCTTAGTGTTTACCACTTTTCCACGGGAAGTGTTTTGACTTTCTGCCTCCATTTTACTGGGCAGTATAACCTGTGCCTCATATGCTGTCAACACAAGAAAATAGAAGATTCCACATCTATCAGAGTGTCACAGTGTCAGAATCTTCACTATGCTAATCAATTATCTCAATGGCATAGCTTTAAATTTCTACAAAATAAAGGCTAAGTAGAGTAAATACCTGATTTGGAGTCAGAGAACTTTCATCAGAGACGTGAGCAAGTCTCTTGGCTTTCTGAGCCTGGGTTTCCTCATCTGTAAAATAGGAATGATGCTGCATACTGCACCAAGTTTCTGGAAAGAGCAGATGTGTGTTAAAGTGCTTTGTGCATTATGCAATGCTGTGAAAACCTTAGCTGTTATTTTCTTTCTAATTTTAATTTTAGCTTATTTCCTTTCTATTGCTTAGCCTGTTTTCCTTTAAATAAACTTTCTATAAAAATCTGGACATTTGAAGACAACATCCTTAGGTCTGAATCCCAGCTGTGCCACATTTTAGCTGTGTGACCTTGCTCAGATAGTTTAACCTTTCTAAATCTCAGGTTTCTTATCTGTAAAAAGGGGAATATAAAGCCTCCCTCATAAAGCGAATATAAAGATTAAAAGAGAACATGTAATTATTTAGTATAGTCTCTTCATGTGGCAACCTGTGATATAACTATAATAAGGTTCATGATAAAAATCAACCTCCAAACTCCTCTTCATGTCTGCAAATACTAATTGACTTAATTGGTCTGTTTGCAAACCTAAAAATTCCAATCTCTAAATGTTCCTTCTAATATTTCTTTTCTGTCCCCTCAATAATGGAAAATGTATGCTGTCACCAGAGAAGATTAATTACTATATTTTTCTCTGAAGGTAGTATGTTGCACACTAGATTGTATGTGTTGACCAAATTCTATGCAAATCTGATTTTACTCTCAAATTTATCAAGACCGAAAAAGTTATATATAAATGTGTATATATTATGCACACATTTATTTGCCTTTATACACACATATGTATGTATATAAACACACATGCATATACACATCATCTTACATTTGCAAAATTAGAGTTGAGGTTTTTGGTTTTACCTATGTTGATCAAACATTCATTTAGTGTAATAGGAAAACACTTAACCCCATTGGAGTTGACAGGCTTGGCAGATAGAGCTCTCTTCTTCCCTATTTGTTAGACAGTTCACTGGTGCACTTTCTGGAGATAAAAAGGAAGAATCAACTTAAGAATTCATTAAAAAGATTAGATAATCAGTTACTAGGAATTAGAGCCTAAAGTGCCAATAAATCTTAAATAACAAAAACCCTCTTCTAACCACTAGGCTAAATTTGCCCCATTTAATAGTACCAGAGCCAGTTTCTCAATCAGAGCAGGACCCTGACTGCTTTTAAACATTGCTATAAAATTATTTGCCTCTAACTCAGGAATCAATTGATTCTTAGCCTCAAGACCTAAGGAGAAGCGATGAGAAATATATATGACTGTGTTTCAGAGAGTTCTAGACAGGTATGTATGGATTTGATCTGAGGGTTATGAATTGTAAGGAACAATTCACAGCTCAATTCAAGCTTCAGTCTTGTTATCTTCATGGACTGAGATGGGAAATGAATTGTAGCTTCTCCAGTGGAACTACAGAGAGAACTACCAAATCTGCTATCAGTGACTTTCATCTCGTTAGTGAACAAGTGCTTACTAAGCACTTAGGTATCAGGCATCGTGGACATCACTAGGAATAAAAGATGAAAAGACGAAAGTCTCTGTCCTGAGAAGGTCACAGTGCAGTAAGGGAAAGCAAACACGTCACAGACCCTTAGAGGGACAGTGGGATGGGTGATAATAACACTAGACTTGTGTGGTCCTGTGACAGCATAGTGATGTGTTAAGTCTACTGGGGTCAGGAATTTTCATAGAGGAGGTGAGGCCAAATATGAGTTTGAAACAAAGGTAGTATAGGAAATATAAGGTGGAAAGTAATAGGTCAGACAGAGGAAACAACATGAAGAAAAACATGACAGCATGTCATATTCTAATTCCTGTGGTATCTTTGGACTGGTTAGAACCCATAGCACCTGTGGACAAATAGCAAGAAGAGACAGACAGGGTAGGCAGGGGCTAGATCGTGCCATAGTAAGGAGTTTGATTTTCACCCCATAGGCAGTGGAAAGCCGTTACAGGATTTAATCAGAAATTGATCAGGTTAGATGCAAAGCAGTGTAAAGGATGGAGTAGAAGAAGTCTGGCAGCAAGGAGGACTCATTAGAAGACTGCCGGAAGAGTTCAGACAAGATGGGAAGGGTAAGGATGGAGAGTAGAGGCACTACACGCTTTAGCGATAGAATTGATAGAGTTGGTATTAATAGCTATTTAAATGGGAGTGTTCTAGCATCGTGCTCAGGTTTAAGGAACAATGGGTCGGCAGGAAAGCCAAAGATTGAGCTTTAGGAGTGTTGAGTTTGAGAGGCTTATGAAACATCCAGATAATTGGGCAGTTGGAAATACGGGTCTGGCAATTAAGGAAGAAAAACGAAATAGAGAAACAGGCCATGGAGTCTCAGGGTATTGGTTTTATATGAGGTTGATGTTTCCCAGAAAAGTAATGAAAGTAGATTGCCTAGAAAAGAACCGAAGCAGAAGGAAAAGACTAAGATGCAGCAGTCAGAGGCGGGAGACACATAAAGGGAACAGTGTCAAGCCACACAAGGAATGAGGACATTTTAGGAAAGGGAAAAATTTTAGAAAATCATATCATAGAATGATAAATTAAGATTAGGACAGAAAAGTGCTCAGAGTTAAGGATGAGAAGATCACTGGTAATCTCTGGGAGAGCAGCATTAATGGAGCAATGGGAAGGCTGGGACCAGACCTATGTGTTTATGGGGTTAGTTAACCCGTCTAGGCATTTTCAGTGCCTTGCTTTAGTATATTAAGCTACATTAACGTTATATTTGCACTAATTGCGGGGAGTTTGGGGTGTTATGTCAGTATAGGGTAGAGTTTACTTGGAGGAGGAATCGGGTCTGTTTAACTAGGATTGGTGGCTTGGTTTAAGGAAGTGTTTTGAGAATAAATTAGGGGTTGGTTATAAGGGTTGGATTAGGCTTTTTCTGGTTGAATTTGTGGTTGATTTGAACGGGTTGAAATTAATTTAAAAAGGATTGAAGGGCTTAAATCAATACTGGCATGTCAGCCAAGGTTGAAAATGCCTTGAAAAGAATTAATTTTTGTGTAGCTTTTGTGTCGGGTGGGTTCTAGCTATGCAGGCAGTTCTAGTTGAGTAGGCAGTGCGGGAAGCTCTTGTTTTTGGGGTTTGGCGAGAGTGAATGTACCAAAACTGTGGAAAGATTTAGAACGGGGGGTAAGGGGGGTTTGCGTGAATAATTAGGTATTTAAGTAAATATACACGCGCGTGTGTGTGCGTACAGGTGCGTACAGGTGCGTGTGTGCGTACAGGTGCGTGCGTTCGTGCGTTCGTAGGCGTAGTTCATGTGCATGCGAATGCACATGAGCTGTTTAAAAGGTTTATGTCCATCAAGCATGAATTAAATAGCCCCTATGATAATTATGAGGGTAAAGAATGTACACGTTTAGTCCAGCTACAATCAATGCACTTGCGCGCGGGCCGGCCGGCGTAGGCCAATGGTGAGTCCAAGCATCCCCCCAAATTAAAAGATACCAGAGGCATGACAGATCAATTGATGCCAAGGTCACGGACTATTTAGTAACTAATCCATCGAGATGTCTTATTTAAGAGGAACGAGTGAGCGGGTATATTTGACATGGCCCTGAAGTAAGAACCAGATGCCAGATATAGTTTCAGTATAGCTACCCCCAAGTTTAAATGGGCCCGGAGCGAGAAGAGGGACATTATGTGGACGGGTTGATGGTTTCACGGAGGATGGTAGTTCCACTAGGAAAATTGGAGGTGATTATTCGTGTTGACGAGGACTGACCAAACTTAATGTGCCATATCCGATTAATAACAAGATGAGCCATATCCGATTAATAACGGGATGAGCCTTCCAAGATCAAACGATTTGCTAGGTTGTGGATAGTCATGGGGTGAAGATTTGGTATTCGAGTTATACATGTGAGTGTTTTATGTACGACCAATAGGTAGAATGTACTTGCTTATATGCATGGGGGCTGGAGATGTATGTACGATATACATAATATGTACCATGTACGATTAATACATATGTTGTACCAATGCATAATTTATGGGGAAAGGCGCATAATACACGACGTACATAGAGCAAATTTTGCAAGCATGTAAAGTGACTGTGATGCAAAATTTGTTCAGATGTTTTGCAAGGAGTAGTTTAAGTAGAATTTCAGCTTTGGGGGCTGAAGGTGGGGCTGGTGCTTCTTCCTTGATGTTGCCCTTGGGAGGGATGGTCTCCATTTCCAGTTTACAAGGCCGGGGTATTAAATGTACTACTAGGGCTCTTCATTTAAGTATTTTGTTTTCGACCAGGCTTACTATTGGTATAAAAATCAGGATGAGGGAGAAGTATAGGATAGATGCTATTTGGCCAATTGTAATGAAAGGGTATTCAACAGGCTGTCCTCCAATTCATGTGACGGTACATAGGTCTATTACCAGGATTCAAAAGAGACATTGACTTAAGGGCCGGAATATTATGCTTTGTTGTTTGGCTGTTTGGAGTAGGGGGATAATGGCTAGGATTAGGGTGGAGAAGATTAAGGCTAGTACCCCTCCTAGCTTATTAGGGATAGATCGTAGGATTGCGTAGGCGAATAGGAAGTATCACTCTGGTTTAATGTGAGGGGGAGTATTTAGGGGATTTGCTGGGGTATAATTATCGGGGTCTCCTAGTAGGTCAGGGGAGAAAAATACTAATGTTATGAGTGGGAGGATAAGGAGAATAAGTCCCACTAGGTCCTTGATTGTGTAATATGGATGAAATGGAATTTTGTCTGAGTTTGATGGGATACCTAAAGGGTTGTTGGACCCCGTTTCGTGTAGGAAAAGGAAGTGGATTACAACTAATGCTGTAATAACAAAAGGTAGGATAAAGTGGAATGCGAAGAATCGGGTAAGTGTAGCTTTGTCGACGGAGAAGCCTCCTCAGATCCATTCTACCAAGTCGGTGCCGATGTATGGGGTTGCTGATAGTAGATTGGTGATTACTGTAGCGCCTCAAAATGATATCTGTCCTCATGGGAGGACATATCCCATGAAGGCTGTGGCTATTACTGTGAATAATAGGATGATACCGATGTTTCAGGTTTCTGATAATGTAAAAGAGCCATAGAAGAGGCCACGGCCTACGTGGATAAATAGGCATAGAAAGAATATGGATGCTCCATTAGCATGGAGATATCGGATTACCCACCCATAGTTTACATCTCGGCAGATGTGAGCTACGGATGAGAATGCGGTTGTGGTGTCTGCTGTATAGTGTATGGCTAGAAATAGTCCTGTAATAATTTGGAGAGTTAGGCAAGCTCCTAGGAGAGAGCCGAAATTTCATCATGAAGAGATGTTGGATGGTGCTGGAAGGTCAATGAATGAACTGTTTACGATTTTTGTTAGAGGGTGGGTTTTTCGGATGTTGGTCGTTAGTGTTTTTATAGTTGAAGTACAACGATGGTTTTTCATGCCACTAGTCATGGTTAGATTCCATGTAGGAACTATGACTTATATTGTGTTTTTGTTAAGTGTTGCTTTTGTGTTGGGGTTTATAGGTTTTTCTTCAAAGCCTTCTCCTATTTATGGTGGTGTTGGGCTTATTGTTAGTGGAGCTGTGGGTTGTGGTATTATCATGAATTTTGGGGGTTATTTTGTGGGGTTGGTAGTTTTTTTAATTTATTTGGGGGGAATGGTTGTAGTATTTGGCTATACTACGGCTATGGCTACTGAGGAATACCCTGAAACTTGGGGGTCAAGTGTAGTTATTTGAGGGGTTTTAATTATAGGGCTTGTGATGGAATTATTTATGATGGTGTGGGTGTTTGGGCATGGGGGATTAGGGGAGGAGGTTAGTTTGGCTAGTTTGGAGAGTGGAGTTATTTTTGTGGATAAGGAGGCTGGAGTAGTTCGTGAGGATTCTTTAGGGGTGACTGCTCTTTATAATCAAACTAGTTGATTTATCATAGTTGCTGCATGGTCTTTATTTGTTAGTGTTTTAATTGTAATTGAGATAATTTGGGGATAGATGGGGTGTGAATTGTTAGATAATTAGTAGGGTAGTAAGGATGATGGAAGTTAGAAATGAGGCAAAGTATAGTTTGATTAGGCCTTTTTGGTTAGATACAACAATTGAGGATAATATTTGTAGTTGGGATAGATTTTTTGGTATAGTCTTCTCTAGTCATATTAAGTCTAGTAGGAGGGATGCTGTTTTTGGGCTTATGATTAGGTTGAGTGATGGTATAAGGCGATGTATTGTTGTTTGGAAAAATCCTAATATTTCTGAGAATTTGAATATTTGTGAGGGTAATTTGAATTTTAGGTTATTTGTTAGAAGATTTAGCTCTATTGCCAGAATGAATCCTGTGATGGTTACTGCTAGGGCAGTGGTTTTTAAGTAAGTAGGCATTGTTATTTGGGGGTTATTTATCGGGGGGACAATGTTGGATAAGAAAAATCCGGTGAGAATGCTGCCAAATGCTAAGCGTTTAATTGAGTTTATTAATAAAGGGTTATTTTCATTAATGGTGATTATGGTTGGAAATCGGGGTTGGTTTACTAGTGCGTAGAAGATGATTCGAGTGCTGTAAATGGCCGTTAGGGAGGTAGCGATCAGTGTAATTATGAGGGCTCAGGCGTTGGTGTTGGAGGTGTTTGCGGATTCGATGATGAGATCTTTTGAGTAGAAGCCTGTTAAGAAAGGTATGCCCGTGAGTGCAAGACTTCCGATGATAAGGGATGATGATGTAAAAGGTATGGTTTTGAATAGTCCCCCTATCTTTCGGATGTCTTGTTCGTCATTCAGATTGTGAATAATGGACCCGGAGCATATAAAAAGTATAGCTTTGAAGAAAGCATGGTTACAGATATGGAGGAAGGCTAGATGAGGTTGGTTGATGCCGATGGTGACCATTATCAGGCCTAATTGACTGGAAGTAGAGAAAGCTACGATTTTTTTGATATCATTTTGTGTGAGAGCACATATTGCGGTGAGTAGAGTGGTAATAGCACCGAGGCACAATGCCATGGTTTGAATAAGCTTGTTATTTTCCATTAAAGGGTAAAATCGGATTAGAAGGAAGACTCCTGCTACAACTATTGTGCTAGAGTGGAGTAGGGCTGAGACCGGGGTTGGGCCTTCTATTGCTGATGGTAGCCAAGGGTGTAGCCCAAATTGGGCTGATTTTCCAGCGGCTGCTAGGAGTAGGCCGGCTAGTGGGATTGTGGTTAGGTTTTGATTTAATATAAATATTTGTTGGAATTCCCATGTATTTGAGCGTAAGAGGAATCATGCTATGGCTAGGATGAAGCCAATATCTCCAATGCGGTTGTATAAGATTGCTTGGAGGGCTGCCGTGTTTGCATCAGTTCACCCGTATCATCAGCCAATTAATAAGAATGATATGATGCCTACCCCTTCTCAGCCAATGAATAGTCGGAATAAATTATTGGCGGTTACTAGGATTAGTATGGCAATAAGGAATAGAAGGAGATATTTGAAGAATTGGTTAATGTTGGGGTCAGTGTTTATATATCATATTGAGAATTCTATGATAGATCAGGTGACAAATAATGCCACTGGTACAAATAGTATGGAGAAGTAATCGAATTTGAAGCTAAGGGTGAGATTAAGGGTTTGAATTGTCATTCAGTGTCAGTTAGAAATAGTTATTTCTTGCCCTGAGAATATGAATAATGTGGTTGGGATAAGGCTGGTAGTGAAGGCGCATGCAGTGGAGGTTTTTACATAGGGTCTGTAGGAAAGGTCTTTGTTAGTATTTGTTAGGTCTATGGTAATTGGTAATATTAAGATTAGTAGAGTAACGAGGGCAAAGGAGGAGAGTAGATTTATTACTTTTATTTGGAGTTGCACCAAATTTCTGGCTCCTAAGACCAACGGATAGCTCTTATCCTTTAAAAGTTGAGGAAGCCATATTTTTATATACGGGTTTAAGAATTAGCAGTTCTTAAATTTCTTTCTCGGTAGATAAGAAGGCTTGCGTCTTCTATTGCTGGATTCACAATCTAATGTTTTGTTTAAACTATAGCTACAGAACGTTGGTCCTAGGACAATCTTAGGGTTTAGAGTAAGAAGTAGTAGTGGAAGTATGTGTATAGATATAAGGGTATTTTCTCGTGTGAGTGATGGGTTGAGGTTACGTGTGTGGTATGTGGGCTTTCCTCGTTGTGTGGTAATTAGTACGTAAAGAGAGTAAAGGGCGGTAATTAGTATATTTAGGCCCACTAAGATAATTGTGATGTTTGACCATGAGAAGGATGCTATAGTTACAAATAATTCCCCAATTAGATTAATGGAAGGAGGCAAAGCCAGGTTAGTTAGGCTGGCAAGTAGTCATCAGGCAGCCATAAGGGGTAGAAGAGCTTGAAGTCCTTGTGCTAATAGTATAGTTCGGCTATGGATTCGTTCGTAGTTGGAGTTGGCGAGGCAGAATAGTATAGATGAAGTTAGGCCATGTGCAATGATTAGGGCTGTTGCTCCTATGAAGCTTCATGGTGTTTGAATGAGAATGGCCACAATGACTAGTGCTATGTGACTGACAGATGAATAGGCAATTAATGACTTTAGATCTGTTTGTCGTAGGCAGATTGAGCTGGTTATGATTATGCCTCATAAGCACAACATGAGGAAGGGGTATGCTATATATTTTGTTGTGGGGTCGAGAATTGCGGTGATTTGTATCATACCATAGCCGCCTAATTTTAGAAGTACGGCTGCAAGGACTATTGACCCAGCAATGGGTGCTTCTACGTGGGCTTTCAGCAATCACAGGTGGAGACCGTATAGGGGTATTTTAACTATAAATGCTATAATGCATGCTAATCATAATAGGCTGTTGGATCATGAATTAGGTAGTTCTTTGAGTCAGAAGTTTATTGTTAAGAGATTTAGTGAGCCTGAAGAGTTTTGTGCATAAATTAGTGCTACGAGTAGTGGAAGGGATCCGATTAGGGTGTAGAACAGGAAATATAGTCCTGCATTTAATCGTTCTGTCTGGTTACCTCAGCGGGTAATGATGATCAGAGTGGGGATGAGTGTAGCTTCAAATAAAATGTAGAATAAAATTAGTTCGGTGGCGGTAAATGTCATAACTAGAAATATTTGTAAAGAGATTAGCATGGAGAGATAGAATTTTTTACGCAATCAAGTTTCTTTTATAAGATGGTGTTGGCTTGCTATGATTATAAGGGGAAGTAATCATATTGTTAATATTAGAAGGGGTGATGATAGTGGGTCGGAGAAGAAATTTAGTGAGAAGTTGTTGCTGTTATTGCTAGACTGGTTAAGGAAGGATAGGCCTAAAAAGCTGATTATTAGGCTGTGTGAAGTTGTGTTAATTCAGACTATGGAGTTGTTAGAGTATCAAGCTACTGGAAATAGTATGATTGTTGGAATGATGATTTTTAGCATTGAAGAAGGTTAAGGTTTTGAGTATAATCGAGACCATAGGTGTTGGATACTATTACTAAGAGAGCCAGGCCTACGGCTGCTTCGCATGCTGCGAGTACTAGTAATAGAATAGGCATTATAAAAGATATTGTAAAGTGTATATTTAAGATGATAAGTGTGCTTAGGATAAATATGGAGAGTATTATGCCCTCTAGACATAGTAGTGAGGATATTAGGTGGGAGTGAAATATTAATGTTCCCAAGAGGGCAGTGGCAAAGGCCAGAATAATATTAATAGAAATTGAGGGCATGTTGGTAGTTATGAGTAGATCATAATCTAATGAGTCGAAATCATTTATTTTAGTTTAAACTAACTACCTTACTACTCTTTTCATTCTAGTCCTTTTTGGGATCATTCATAGGCAAGGCCTGCGGCTAAGATGGAGATTAGTATGAGAGCTACTATCAATGTGAATTTTAGGTTGTTTGTTTGGGATGCTCAGGGGAGTGGGAGGAGAAGTGCAATTTCTAGGTCACATAGAAGAAATGTGATGGCTACCAGGAAAAATTTTATGGAGAATGGTAGGCGGGCTGATCCTATAGGGTCAAAACCGCATTCATAAGAACTGTATTTTTCTGTGTAAATATTTAGTTGTGGAAGTCAAAATGCAATAATTACAAGTAGTAGTGCTAGGGTAATGTCGATTGTAAGGGTTAATGAGAGATTAATTATTCTTTTTCGGGTTTTGCCGAAGCTAGTTGATTGGAAGTCAACTGTACTAGGTTAATACTAAAAGAATAGGATCCTCATCAGTAAATAGAAACATAGAGGAATAGTCATACTACGTCGACGAAATGTCAGTATCAGGCTGCCGCTTCAAAGCCAAAGTGATGATTAGATGTGAAGTGAAATTTCAATTGACGAAAAAAGCAGATGGTTAGGAATGTTGATCCAATAATTACATGTAGTCCGTGGAATCCAGTTGCTATAAAGAAAGTTGAGCCATAAACACCATCTGAGATTGTGAAGGAGGTCTCGAAATACTCGGAGGCTTGGAGAAGGGTGAAGTAAATGCCTAGAGAAATTGTAATTAGTAAGGCTTGAAGTATGTGTGCTCGATTGCTTTCTATTAGGTCATGGTGAGCTCAGGTAATAGATACGCCTGAGGCTAATAGTACGGCTGTATGAGTAGGGGGACCTCTAGGGGGTTTAGTGGGAAAATGCCTGTTGGAGGTCAGCAGCCACCTAGTTCAGGGGTGGAAGCTAAGCTTGAATGATAAAATGCTCAGAAGAAACCTGAGAAGAAAAAGATTTCTGAAATAATAAATAGGATTATTCCGTATCGTAGGCCTTTTTGAACAGCTCGAGTATGGTGGCCTTGGAATGTGCTTTCTCGTACAATGTCGCGTCATCATTGATATATAGTCAGTAAGTTTGTTAGTAGGCCTAAAAATAGAAGTGTATTAGAGTTGAAGTGAAATCATATAGCTAGACCAGATGTTATTAGAAGGGCAGAAAGAGCCCCTGTGAGAGGTCAAGGGCTGGGGTTGACTATGTGATAAGCGTGAGTTTGGTGGGTCATTAGGTATTGTCATGTAAATATAGGCTTACTAGTAAAGTAAAGACATAAGCTTGAATTAGAGCGAAGGCGAATTCTAGGATTGTAAGGAGGACAAGGATAATGAATGTGATTGAGGCTGTGGTAGGGCTGATGGAGGTTAATACTAAAGTAGCCCCTCCAATTAGGTGTGTAAGTAAGTGACCAGCTATGATGTTAGGTGTTAATCGCACAGCTAATGCTATAGGTTGAATAAATAGGCTAATAGTTTCGATAATCACTAGCATAGGGATAAGGAGGGCAGGTGTTCCTTGCGGTAGTAGATGGGCTAGGGATGCTTTTGTCTTATAACGAAAACCTGTGATGACTGCGGCGGCTCATAATGGGACTGCCATACCCAAGTTTATTGATAGTTGAGTGGTTGGAGTAAATGAGTGGGGTAGCAGGCCCTAATAGGTTAGTTGAACCAATAAATAGGATAAGTGAGATCAACATAAGGGCTCAAGTCCGTCCTTTGATGTTATGTATTATTATTAGTTGTTTTAATACTAGTTGGATTAATCATTGCTGTAAGGAGGTTAGTCGGCTAGTGATGAGGCGGGTAGAAGAGGGAAAGAGAATGCTAGGGGCTATAATAATTAGGATCACGATAGGGATCCCTACAATTGTTGGGGTAATGAAAGAGGCAAATAGATTTTCGTTCATTTTATTTCTCAAGGATTTACGTATTTGTGCTTGTTAATAGTCTTTGATTCTGAGTTCAGTGGGTAGGTGAAATTTGAGATCTTCAGTTGAAAGATGAAAAATAGGGTTAAAATCATCGAAAGGATTGTGATAAATCATGTTGATGTGTCTAGTTGAGGCATTTCACTGTGGAAAGATCAGGACTTTCAGTCTTTAACTTAAAAGGTTAATGCTAGTTAGCTTCACGGTGATTTTATAGCATGGATGATAATCACTCTTCGAAATATTTTAGAGGTACTAGTTCAAGTACGATTGGTATAAAACTGTGGTTCGCACCGCAGATTTCTGAGCATTGGCCGTAGTAGATACCAGGGCGTGAAGTTATTAGGGTTGCTTGATTTAAACGTCCTGGAATGGCATCTGTTTTTACACCTAGTGATGGTACAGTTCATGAATGTAGTACATGTTCTGAAGAGATAAGCATTCGGATTGATAGTTCTGTAGGTAATACAACTCGGTTGTCGACTTCTAGTAGATGGAGTTCTCCAGGTTTGAGGTCTGATGATGGGACCATGTATGAGTCAAAATATAGGTCTCCGTAGTCTGTGTATTCATAGCTCTAGTATCATTGGTGGCCTATGGTTTTAAGGGTTGAGGAGGGGGTGGTAATTTCATCTATTATATACAGGATGCGTAGAGATGGAAGGGCGATAAGGATAAGAATTGCAGCAGGTAAAATAGCTCACGCTGTCTCTACTTCTTGTGCGTCTATGGTGCTTGTACGTGTAAGTTTAGTAGTGAGCATTAGTGAGATAATATAAAGAACTAGAGAGCTAATTAGGAATACAATTATTAAAGTATGGTCATGAAAATATAAGAGTTCCTCTATAATAGGGGAGGCAGCGTCCTGAAACCCCAATTGAACTGGATAAGCCATGAAGATATATAGGAATTCAGCCTATGAATTAACTTCGACAAAGTTACGTAATCATTTTACTAATATCTTAAATAAAGAAAGTCATAGTGGCTATGTGGTTGGCTTGAAATCAGTTATAGGGGGTTCGATTCCCTCCTTTCTTAAGGTACTTTTACATATGAAGGTTCATCGAATGTATGGTAAGGTGGAGGACAACCATAAAGTCATTCTAGATTTGTAGGTGTGAGTTCCACTGTTAGAACCTCTCGCTTTGAAGCGAAGGCTTCTCAGATTATAAAGATTATTAGCATTACTGCTGTTAGGGAGATAAAAGAGCCAATGGATGACATGGTGTTTCATACTGTATAGGCGTCAGGGTAATCTGAGTAGCATCGAGGTATACCGGATAGACCTAGGAAATGTTGAGGGAAAAAGGTTATGTTTACGCCCACAAATATAATTGCAAAGTGAATTTTTGCTCAGGTGTCGTCCAATGTGTAGCCTGAGAATAAGGGGAATCAGTGTGCAAATCCTCCTATGATTGCGAAGACTGCTCCTATTGATAATACATAGTGGAAATGTGCTACTACATAGTATGTGTCATGGAGAACGATGTCTAGTGATGAATTAGCAAGTACAATTCCTGTTAACCCTCCGACTGTAAATAGAAAAATAAAACCCAGGGCTCATAACATGGCAGGTGATCATTTAATGTTGCCTCCGTGCAATGTTGCTAATCAGCTGAAGACCTTTACACCTGTGGGAATAGCAATGATTATAGTGGCTGATGTAAAGTATGCGCGGGTATCTACATCTATACCGACTGTAAATATATGGTGGGCTCATACAATGAAGCCCAAAAATCCAATAGATATTATAGCTCAGACTATGCCTATGTATCCGAAGGGTTCTTTTTTGCCTGAATAGTATGTAACGATGTGAGAAATTATGCCGAAGCCGGGTAGAATTAGAATGTAAACTTCGGTACAAAATTAGTACCAATAGGCCCCAGCTTTTTAAATTAATTTCCAACCGTTCTCTCAAGTCTCTAAGAATTTTTCTTTTCATTCTTATTCTCATGAGAGAGAACACAGTTACTCCTTACACAGTTAATACGGGGAAGGGAATCGCCTGACATCTACAGTCTGGCAGGGAAGAAAGGTTGGTGTTCTGGGGGTTCTGCTGTAGAAATCTGTCCTTCAGAGGGCTCCAAGTAAGGCACAGAGTACACCTTAACAGGGACAGAGCTCTCTGGTAAATTGGATTCCAAGTCACCTGGTCAAGGTGGTGTGGACAGTGAGGAAGGAGACAGTAGAGAGTATGGAAGGTTCGGAATAGCTCTCAGGGGAAACAGTGACATCATTGCGGAAAGTAGGGGGTTAAGTTCACACATAAAGAATGAGTGAATGGGCACAGTTACCTGCAAAGAGTGACAGCGGACCTGTGGCAACAGATCATCGTATACCTGTGTTTGCTGTCACTGATTTTATGAAATGTAGGGCATACCAGAGACGGGCATTTTAAGACCAGTGTTCTTAATTCTCCATCTAATTGAGTTTAATGAGACATACTTAAAAACAAATGGACCGTTTTCTAGAAGGCTGAGTTCACACCCAACTGTAAAGAGTAGAAACTAAAAATATTATAAATTAACCCAAATCAATTTTTTTAAAGGTTTTCTAAGGAGAGAGAAGAGGGCACATTTGGTTAATACCCCAGGTGCCACCGGAAACAGGTAAACGATTGATTGAATGAAATAGGCCATTCCTTCTCTCCCTTAGACACTAAGCTGCCTTTTGTTCTGCTCTTTTTTACTTTAAGTGGAAACATTTATAAGGTTTTAGAACCAGTTTTGTTCTAAATATGTGAATACTTACTTTTCCCCCTTTCTAAAAAGAAAAGGTCAGAGATTGAAAAGTTAAATCTTCCTTCTTTGCAACTAGCAAGAAAAGAACCATTTGGTTCTAATTGCAATTATTATCTGGGTTACATGCTTTCCAATCTTCTGTTAGAATTTCCGGTATACTCTGCATTCAGTTCTCCCAGCAGTTGCATGCCGCAGTAGAGTAGCATCATTGGCTGTTGTCTAATCTCCCCAAATGAAAGCATGATTTTACACTGTTAAAGTTTGTATGCATTTAGGGTGAGATCCTATGTATTTCTGTCTTTCTCTTTCATGTAGACTCTTGGGACTGGGTGCGTTCTTAGAGATTGTGTGCTCTTGGGAAGGAAAACACAAAGTCTAAAATTTAGTTAGCCCAGGTCACACTGTGAAAGGGGACAAACAGGCCTAATGTCTGCTTTTCACCAACAGCAAAAAAGGGTTTAATGTATGCCTAGAATATTCTTATGAGCATTAATTTTGTGCCAATGTATTTAAATTCTCAGTTTTTATATTTAGGAAACCACGTAAATTCATCAGGTCACGCCCAAGAAAGGCTTAAAGAGCAAATCATGAGTGAAAAATAGTCACTTCTAGAAGTTATTCCCTTTTTAAATGCTATTGTTAAAGCCACAGTTAAATGCTTTCTGTAGAAGATCAATTAGCAGAGTCCTCAGGATTTTTAAAGTTTTGTGTTAACTTCTAAATATGAAGTTGAAGTTAGGAATGTTGTTATATTTGGAAGAATTTTGCCATATTATAGTCTATATGATGAAAAAAAAATTGCAGGTCAAGGGCGAGAGAGTGGTAGGAAATCTTGTCTTAACTCCAGAAGCCTGAGAGGCTCTAAGTCCAGATAAGGGCTTAGTCCAGATAAGCACAACGTCACTTCCCATGCTGTGGGCCCGTTCCCTGGGATGGCAGGGAAATTGAACACTTTTCTAATACTTGGCCCCTTTCACTCAGTGAACCTGTGAACTGGTGCAGAGAGGCAGGATGGAGTAGCAGAAAGAACAATTTTTCATGCTTTTTTAATATAGGAAAAGCTTTAGCCTACACATAAACTATAGAGTATGTTCTGGAAGAGGTTTGAAAGTATAAAGAGAAGAAAATAACTAATGGGGACATGGTCTTGGTCCTGGTGATGGCCAGAGAAGTGAGATTAACAGCTTTGATCCAGGGATGATCTTGAACACCTCTTTTTCAGAACCCAGAAGAAAAGCGGTGAGAATAGATACGGTTGTAGACATATTCGTTCATGTCTCAGTTTGAAGATGAGAAAGTTCATGCCTAGTTCCTTCATTTTTTGCTGTGAAGAGTAATATATAAGGGAGAAAAGGTAATATCTTTCCCTTACTCATCTCAAGAATCATAAGGGATACCCCATAACAAAAGAGATTAACAAGAGAAAAGCGTAACAAATTTATTGAACCAAAGTTTTATGTGACACGGGAGCCTTCAGAAATGAAGACCCAAAGACCCAGGGAAAACTGTGTGTTTTTATGGGCAGTTTTGCAGGAGTTTGACTGGAGGACAAAAGGAGGGTTATGTTCTAATGGTAATAAACTGGGGGAAACTTGGCAAGGCCTGTTTGTCCAGATTCTTCTTGACCTCTGGGTATAGGGAAGGACTGCTCTGGAATGCGGGTCTTATGACCTCCTTTCAGAAGAAGTAGGTCAGAAACTTTATTTTTGGATGACCAGGCTTCAGAGGTGAAAGCGGGGAGAAGATCAGAGTGTGCTGTCTCCAAGTTGCCATATTTTGGGGTATCATGTTCTGAGCCCTGACAAAGACAAAGCCATCTTCTAAGAGATTTGTGGAAGAATAAGGATTAGGATTTGAGGACAGTTGTGGTGTTTGGGATATCAATTATAACAGTGAGGAATGTTACCTATTAGGGACAGAAAAAAATTTCCTCAGATCGGTGAATATCCAGTCAAAGTTGAATACTGTGTATGTATATTTTTATCAACATGCCTGGTTGTGTTATTTCTCTACCAGTTCAGAGTAGCCTGTATGTGGAAAGGATGAAGAAGGGTGGTTGGAAAGAGCTAAACATGAAGTTTCGTAGGATGGCTACAATAGAAGAACCTAAATATGAAGACATTGAGGATCTGGTGAGAGTGGTTAAAGGGATTCACCATGAAGGTTCCATAGAGAAGGAAGCAAAGCCATGAAGTAAGTGAAAGATCAGGGTGAAAGGAGTGAAGGTTTCTTTGAGGTAGAAGAGTAGTTGTTCTTGGAATAAGGAAATGAAGGAGCTTGAAGGACCTGAGTGAAATATCTGCATGTGAGATCTATATATGTCTTCTAGATAAGGGATTAGCAAACTTTTTCTATAAAGGGCCAGATAGTAAATATTTTCATCTTTGCAGGCCATGTGGTTTCTGTTACAACTTTTTAGCTCTGCCCTTGAAAAGCATGAGGGCATAGACAATAAGTACATAAATAGGAATGACCATGTTATAGTAAAACCTTATTTACAAAAACAAGCGGGAGGCCAGATTTTTCTCAAAGGCTATCTATATGTAGCTTGCTGACCTTTGTCATAGATGATGACAATTTCCAAGATATGGATGAAGTTAAACAGAGGTGAAGACCGTTAGAAACCAGGGGACTAAGGTGCCTTAAGATTAGCATATTGACTAAAACCATCTAGATTAATAATCGTTTATAGAACATTCCACCCAATGACAACAGAATACACATCTTCTCAAGTGAACAAGTAATATTCTTCAGGATAGACCATATGCTAGGTCATAAGATAAGCCTCAATAAATTTAAAAGGACTGAAATCACACAAAGTGTATTTCTCAATCACAGTGGAATGAAATTAGAAATTACTAACAGAAATAAACTTGAGAAATTCACAGATATGTAAAAATTAACACACTCCTAAAGAGCCAGTAGGGGAAACAAGAAAAATTAGAAAATGCTTTGAGCTGCTTAAAAATGAAGACACAACATAACAAAGGTAGGATGCATCTAAAGCAGTGCATAGAGGGAAATTTATAGTATTAAATGCCTTTGTTAAAAAAGAAGAAAGATCTCCAATGAGTAACTTAAGCTTTCACCTGAAGACACTGGAAATATAAGAGAAAGAAGGGGCACAAATTAAAAGGGTCTGAAATGGAATGGAAAGAAAGCCCAGATAGAGAAGTTGCCCTTAGGTAAGAAGAACAGCTTCTTTTTGTAACTGGAGGGTGGGAGAATTGGATTGACGTTTATGTTTCCTATTGAGGAGATAATAAAGATCCTCTCTGCTGCCTTCTATTTTCTCTGTGGTTTCTCTCTCTACTTTTTCTGGAGTTGTAGTCATTTGCAGAAATTACCAGAAAATGGACCACTTTGAAGATTTGAAGAAAGTAAAGAAAAATTGAGATAGTTTTCATGTAAGTAGTTGAAATAGTCCTTGTATACAGTTAACTAAAGAATACTGAAAATTTCAGGCTTGTTGAGAGTCTGTTTGAGGCTTGTGATTATGAATTATAAAAGAACTACTGATCTTCCCTACAGTGTGATTCCTGCAGCTACATTTAGGTATGTGGGTGAAGGCACAGAAAAGGCAAATATTTGCATTCATATAGAGCTAGGATTTTTGCCAGATTGGTGGGATGGAATGATAGAGGAGCAGGGAAATTTAGGATTTTGAAATGATGGGCTGTGCTCAACAAGCTGGATAAGGAATAGGCTAAAGAAAGGGAAAAACTAATGAATAGAGACCAAGTGGAGGGGTCAGTTAACTGGTGGTCACCAGGAGGGCTAATATTCAAATCAGTTCCATGAGGGCAGGGACTCTTTTTGTTCACTAACATGTCCCAGCACGTGGAATAGTGCCTGGCACACAGTGGGCCATGGGCTGATCATTTAATAAGCAAGCTGGAACAGTGGGAAGCTGTGGTCAGCTTGGATGAGTGATGGAGGAGGTTATCCATTATAGATAACATCTGCTGTGTCTGATATGCACACACAGTGAGTTCTCAGTAACTATTAGCCTTTATTATTATGCCTTTTGGACTTTTATAGGAACTACATATTTTCAGAGAAATAAAGCAGAGAACTATTTATCTGCAAATGAGTAAGTTGAACTTCCCCAAATGAGTATCATTTACGGCCACTGGAACAATTAGGATGGTTAAATTTAACCTCATATTGACAGAATTCATTCTCTGTCTCTCTCTCCTCTCTTCTCTCTCTCAGAAATGATCTTCCTTTTAAAATTAGCTTAGTCTGGTTCTCAAAGCCAGAAGCTCAGTGTACGTAGTTCTAATGTCCTCATTTGTTTGACTGTGCTTATCACAGGTATGGACAATTTTATATTTATATTGCTGAATCACCTCTCTAAAGTATTTTGACCTTTCAGTAGGTTTTGAAAGGCCTCTCTTTTGCTTTTTGTCTAGGGCTGAAGTGTCATTCAAAAACAGGTATGACTGTTTACCAAAGGAAAAGTTTACAGGAGGAGGATAAAATGATAATAAATCTAATTTTTAAACAGTGCCGGTGTTTTCACAGTTAAATGAATCAAAGAAATATTTTGATTTTGAGGATTAAGAAATACTGTCCTTCATATTCTTTTCAGAAGACTTGTGTGTCTTTCAGATGTCTTTTTCAGATGACCTGTTTTTCCTCCCATAACCCATGGTATAATTACTTGAACACAATAGATATTTAATAAGCCTGTGCTGACTGATCTCTAATAATAAAATAAGCAGCTCTCTGAAATGCCCTTCACTCTGCCTCTTTGCATGGGAGATTTCTTTTATGATTTAGTTCAAATATCACCTCTGAAATTATTCCCAGCTTTTATGGTCAATATGAATATAGGCCTCTGTCGTTTGGGTAGTTCATACCTATTTTCCATTTTATTGCCATTATTTACTTATACATCTGTTTCTCATTCTTGCCTTTTATCCACCAAGGAGCAGGGACTTTGGCTTATTCATCTTTAGTGTCACCAGTGCCTTGCATGTACCTGCCATAGCTGAGGTGCTCCAGACTTGCCCAGTAAATGACTGTGTTACAGGGAGAAAACTCATTCTATAAGCACACTGTAGGCTTTGGATGGCAAACCCTACTCTCTAAAGATTTTTGCCTCTACAGTTTTCCTGTGGTCAGGATACCACTATCAAGTAAGCTATGATTCATTGATTATGGCTTTTTGATCCAGCCAGTAGTGATTAGTTTAGAGGAAGATTAGCCTTTTTTCCTATACCCAGTTCTCTTAAATTATGAATAATACATAGTTGACACTCTATATATTTGTTAAAATACAGATGTCCACCAAGATGTTAACAATGGCCATATTCGGGTGGTAGTATTTTTGTTTAACTTTATTCTTCAAACATAATTATTCCATTGTTTGAATTTTCTATTTCAGGATATATATTAGAAAAAAAAACTTTCCAATTTTTAATAGATGGTACATGAGGGAGACAATTAAGAGAAATAAATGCTCTGATATAATTTGGAACCAGTCAGGCCTGGATCAAGATGAGTCAGTCTGCAGGTTGGTAACAAATCTCACTTGTTTAGAAAAGTAAAGGTCTGTTTGCTCCAGGTTGACTGGGACCCTTCCACATCCAGTCTCTCAGATCCAAGCCTCCTCCATCTCAAAGTGGCTTCCAAAAGTGCTGTAGCCAAGAAAGGGAGAGATTGAAGGACCAGTCAGCTCTCACGTGGCAGGGCGCATGATACGTGCCTTGGCCAAAATGACTCCCGAGGCCCCAAGCTTACTGCAAAAGAGAGTGGAAAATGCGGGGAAGCATTGGAATCCAGTACACGGTGAGCACCAGTTGTCTCTGCCAACATGACTGTAACTCTTTTTGTTTTTCAGTTACTGTAATGAATGTATGTTGGATCCAGACTGTGGTTTCTGCTACAAGATGAACAAATCAACTGTCATTGACTCTTCCTGTGTTCCAGTTAATAAAGCATCTACAAATGAGGCAGCGTGGGGAAGGTAAGTCACTCATTACTTACCGTAAGAATATACAATAAAATTTCAAAATAAGGCTTATGTTTAAGTTTTCAGAGTATCTGCACTTACAGTGGTGCTTCTAAACTGGCCTTCATAACTGCTTTACTTTGCAGCATGTACTGGTGACATTGAGTGCAAAGCATTGCCATGCGTGTGTCACAAACTCAGAGTAGAAAGCACTCAGGCCTAGACTTTTGGAGATCCAGATTTCAGACCTAACTCTGCCTAATAAGCTACAGGAGCCTGGATCTTTAGTTTTAGGCAGGTGTTCCCAAATACTGCCATGGCAGTTTCGCCCACTGTGTATGGTTGATGCTGTATTTCCAAACTTCCAAACTTCAGTGAAAGACAGAAAATTGTAAAGTCAAAATGAATCAGTATCACATTAAATTCTTTTGTTGAACTACTTCTTTTCTAGAGTCCTTTTCCAGGGTTCAGTGAAATTAAGCAAAATAAGAATAAAAGTTGGTAATCACTGGCTCGCAACCAGTCTGGGAGGCTATAAACCTTTCTCTTCTTGGTAAAACACACTGGCTTATAGTATACATGTAAATGAAATATTTGTATGGAATAAATACTCTCCACATTTATGAACTGAATAGTCGTATCCATAGACACATAAAATGTATAAATGTTATTTGACATGGTTTTAACCTCTTTTGTGCTTTAAATTCCCATAAAAAACCATGTGCTCTTATCCTCTCCACCTCATGGTACTGAGGCAATGAAATTTGCAATAAAGTACTTGTATCTCCTAGGAGGTCCTAGGAGCTATAAAATGTAATGTATTAGTATTAATCATTATGCTGTTCTCATTAATCATTTTATTAGAGAATTACTCCAAAGGACTAGAAGAAAATCATGTGTTAGTTGAGTAAAATCCCAGACCACATTTTAAATACACTAATTACAAAGAAGTATATAAAAGAAATGCAATTAGTATTTAAAATGAACACTTAACAGAGTTTCTTTTAAAAATACCCAGTGTATAATTTTCATCTGCCAAACTTGATTAGTGAGTTAATTCATTAAATATTTCTGGATGTACTAGTTCACAGCTTTAAACCCTAAGGGTTTTGTTTTTTCCAGTAGGAAAAAAACCTGAAAGTTACTAGTCTAAAATGATGAACATATTATGAAATCTGTTAAACTAGTAAATATATGTAATTTTCTGTATTTCACAGAATTAATTTATAAACTTATTAGAAATCTCTACTAATAGTAAGGGGGCACTAAAATTGGATGCTTCTCTCACCCTCAGTTTCGAAGGGTTACTGGTCGGAGACCTCAAAACAGGAGTTTTGTTCTTTTTGTGAATAATAAATTGTACAACTTTTTAGTAGACATGGTTATTAATTTCTTTATTTCAAAAAGATTAATTTAACAACTTATTCTTACATTTTATTTATATTTTTATACCATCATCCCTTGACTGCACATACTATTAGAGAAAAGTGAGGCATAGGTAATACCTAAGTAGGAAAAATAAAAATGACTAAAAAAAAAAAAAAAACCACAGAGAACTTTGATGTTCATAATATATTCTTAGAATAGTCTCAAACTCTTTACAAAAAAAGAAAGAAAGAAACATCCACGTGTTCTTACTCTTCCCCGTGTGGAGCGACTACTCTTCTTCTGGCTTGGCCATTGCTATTGGTCACCTCAGTCTTTGCTAGAAAGAGAGCAAAAAAAAAGCAATACATGTTCACCATGAAAAAACTCCTAGAACAGATTTTCTATTTGTAGGTAAAATAGCATTCAGTATATTTTTGTTGGTAGATTATATGCAATTACCTGGAATGAAACTCTCAGGGCAAAATCTACCATTACCCTCGATTCACATCTGAGATAAACTATTTATAGATATTTCAAGGTCAAATATTGAGGCAATTCGTAGTCATATATCCTGATCTCTAACTGTAGCTGTTTTAAAAAGATGTCAGGTGGAAAAGTGACACCATTTATGATGGAAATGGTACGATAATTTTGATAAACTGAATTGTCAATATAATTAAAACCATTTGTCCATATAATCGACTATAATGATTAGTTGGAAACAAAACTTTAAAAGTCCATCAGCATGCTTTTCTATAGCTCTGTAGTTAAATTTGAATGAAAAAACTTTTTAAAAAATAATTTAGCAGATGTCTAGAAAATGTGGTAGACTGAGCTGATGCAGGAAAACCTCCTCTTGCTCATTACGCCCTGCCCCCACACCTCCAACATGCTTCCCACACACAACAAATGGAGGTTTAATGCACAGCTGAACTTGAGCAAAATCCCCAAGTGTCACAAACAGGAACAAGAGTGGTGAGCCCGCATAGGAATGCCAGAAGAGAATGCAGGCCTCAAGGCTGAGAGGTTGGGGTTTTAAGTACTGAGGAAGATAAAGCTCCAGGTCTTGCCTCTGGAGCTATAAAGCACCATCCAGGCTCTGAAATAGGGGCAAGAAAAACTCTATCTAAATAGGCTGGTCTGGGCAAACTACCCACTTCTCTGCTGCTCACTTGGGACCTCGAGTGGAAAGCAAAACCGAGAGCCTTCCCTGTGGGGAGTGTATGTTTTCATTTCACACTGCCTTTCTGAAGTAGGAACCATGAGTTGAGAAACGTGAACACTAAAAAAATTAAATTAAAAGTGGGTCCTAAACTGGAGACATCCATGGAGCCACATTAGGAATAGACATGCAGTCGTCAGAGCCTAGTACACATGAGACTTCTGTGGAAAGCAACTCTTCTTAAATACAAGAGGACAGTCAAAAAGTACAAACTATACCACTTAATGAAGGTGGGAAAGCCACCAGGTGTGACAGATGGACAAATGAATACCTAAAGAATCTTCATTACAAAAAAAAATTTGAAAAAAATTTGAAATTTGCTTAAAGGAAAATAAGGAAAAATATGATTTTTTCAATTATACCAAAGGTGTACACTTACGATTTGTGCAATATATATGTGGATGTATATATATAACATATATGTTATAATTTAGCAAATTTTGCAAAAATGAACAAAACTTGGGAAGCTGATGTTCTAGATAAACAATATACAATGTGGTTTAGGAACTTTTAGAACAAAAGCCCTCTAAGGACCTTTTTATTGGTTTTCTTGGGAGGGGGGAGTGTTTTTGTTTTTTTGTTTTTTTGGAAGAAAAATGATATTATAATTAGATTTTCAATTTGTTAAATATAGAAGTTAAAAATGTAAGTGTAATCTCTTAAAAATATGAAGTATTACAGAAAGAAACAAGACAATCAAAATAATGAAGGCAGAGTGGGGCAAATAACAGAGAAACCTATGCTTAAGAGAAATCACACACAGGAACAAAAAAAAAAAACCCCACAAAATTAAATCTAAATGTAACTACATTACATTAGAAAATAAACCAATTAAACATATCAAAGACAAAGATTCTCATGTTGAATTTTTTTAATATAGTCGTATGCTGTTTATAAGAGACAATCATAGGAAGATTCGAAATAAAAGGAATGAAAAAATTCGGTAAGTGCCAAGTTAAGAAGACAAAAAATAGCAGAGATTACAGAATTTGGAAAATTTATAAGCTTGTTACGAGCTAAATAATGAATAGAACATTTCATTCTTTTGAAGCAAACAGAACACTTGTAAAAATTTACTATGTTCACGCACAAAGAATAAATTCAATAAATTTGTGTAGATGTACGTATATATTTCGGTAAATTCTAAAGAAATCCAAATAATACGCAGGATGTGTTCTCTAACCAAAATGAAATACAAACTGCAAAAAATAGAAAGATACTTATCACCTGTTCTAGTATAATTAGGAAACTAAAAATAACACACAGAGAATGGGTTAAGGAGAAATCATAAAGTTTAGAAATAGAACATAGAGTAAGCCTGTAGCGTAAGCAGAGGATGGAAATTAAGATAAAAGGGGGCGTGGAGAATACAAAGCAAAAAAATACTAGAGAAGATCAAAAAACAAAAGTTAGTTCTTAGGGAGGACCAATAAAATGTAGAAATCTCTGGCAGTAATTGTCGAGAAGAGAGAAAAAGCACAAACAATATTTAGAATTTAAAAAAAGGAAAATAACAGATAGTAAAGATTTTTAAAGTTGTAAGAGAATACTGTGAATAATGTTCTCCAGTGCATTCGAAAACAGGTAAAATGGACAGTTTTCCATTTTCCAAAAATATAACTTTCCAAAACCAACTCAGAACCTCTGTGAAATAAGTGTGATTTCTATTTCCCATTTTACTGATGAAGACAGTGATGCTTAGAGGTTCTGAATGATTTGCCTCAAAGTCGAATGTCCAGTAAGTCTACCTCTTTTAGGGGAGCAACAACTGAGTCATAGAAAGATGCACATTTTAGATTCAGATAGTTTGAAATTTGGGCTTTTAACATTTACCTCATAAGTGGCACTAGGACAGCCTGCTCCATTCCATATCTGTATCATGGGAATAATATAATTGCTGTGTTGAACAATGTGGTTGTTATGAAGATTAAATAAGAGCATATCCTAAGGTAATTGTAAAAATGTAATGACCTATGCAAAACCATTCTGTACTAATTTTTCTTTTTTTCTTAGATTTGTCAATCACATGCTCTCTGTATAAGAATAAGCACTTCCTGATAAATAAATGCATTCGTATACTTTTTATTTATATATCTGCATCCATTCATCCATCCACCTCCATACCTCCTGGCTCTCCATATACACAAAACTATAAATAATCTATTCTGGAACTTCAAACCTTCTGACTATTTAAAATAGTATTGCAATTGCTAATTGCTTTCTTAATGTGCTGATTCAGTATTTGTTTCCTATAATACAACATTTTAGCTCTGTAATTAAAAACACTAAAATAGCTAGATAGATTCCGTATTTGGCAACTCATTGTTTATCGTATTCATTCAGCAGAGATATTTTTCTCGAAGCTGCACTCTGATACAATACCCAGCCTGTTCTCCCAGCCTTTCATCACTCTCCCACGCAGAATTCTAGTCACTCTAAACCCCTTGGTAGCGCCCTGATATCTATTATGATTTCTTGCCTCTATATCTTTCCTCATGCTGTGCCTTCTGCCTAGAATGTACTTCCCCTCTCCTCTTTTTGATCTCTGCCTGAATTCTGTCATTTTTACTCAGATCACATGTCCCTTTTTCTTTGCAGTCTCTCTGTTGAGCCCCAGAAAACAATGCTTATTCTATCTCCTGCTGTCTTCTTGCGCTTCCCTGTTGTGGCAGACTGTAAGAGACATATCATGGCTTCAAGATTAATGATAGCTATAAGGCCAATATAAGGATCTCACAGGGCCAACACTATGCGTCACTTAGCCACGTGAGGTAACCTGAGATTTCTAACCCTGGCCCACAGATTTCCAGAAAATAAGGCCACCTCAGCATAGATTTAGCTCTCCTAAATCTTTAAGCAAAGTTTATTCTTAGAAGAATAGTTTAGCCTCCCCCTGTGAAAGAAACACCTGGTAACTGATGTGGACTGAATATAGGTACAAGAAACGGGGAGAATCCCCAAAACTCTGAGAATGGCCTCTACTTGGAGACCCTCCTCTGACCTCTGAATCTGTCCCATGCCACCAGCCTGCTCCCATTATCTATCTTGTAAGAGCCCTGCCAGAAAAAACTGCTTGAACATCAGACTGTTCCTAAGACTTATTTTTGATATGAATCAGAACTAAGGAGAAAAATTGCCCCTGGGGAAGCTGATTAACTAGGACCACCCAAAAACCCTGAACACAAATGACACTTATATAATAATTATGCTGTTTTATATGATAGTAGTCTGTGTTTGGATGTATATTCTCTTCTGGATCATAAATGCCAATATCTATATCATGCACTATTTTTAAACCCTTGGTGTTTTGTACACATCAGGCATTCAATCAAAAATTGTAAAAATGGGTCAGCCACAGTGGCTCATGCCTGTAATCCTAGCACTTTGGGAGGCAGAGGCAGAAGGATCTCTTGAGCCCAGGAGTTCAAGACCAGCCTGGGCAACATAGTAAGACCCCATCTCTACAAAAAATAGAAAAATTAGCCAGGTGTGGTGGCACGTACCTGTAGTCCCAGCTACTCAGAAGCTGAGGCAGGAGGATCGCTTGAGCCCAGGAGTATGAGGTTGCAGTGAGCCGGGCTGATGCCACTGCACTCTAGTCCAGGCAACAGGGTGAGACCCTATCTCAAAACAAACCAACAACAAAAGTAAAAATGTAAGGGTTTGAAATTATCACAGTTCCAAATGAAAGGATATAGGGTTCCAGTCCCTTTGTTTTAGTTACATCTTGTACATCCATGCTTATTTCCAGGAAAGGAAACCTGTAAAAGAAAAAGGGAAAGTAATGTAATTTTAATTCACACATAATGTTAATGTTTACCTGGTACTAATTAAAACACTAAGAAAAGTTTTAAAAATAAAACTTAACCATGTACTTCAAGTATGTTACTACATATACATATTGCTTATAGCCATACTATGTGAAAAAATACTTTGTTAAAATTACTGGAAGAAGCCAAGCAAGGTGGCACATGCCTGTAGTTCCAGCTACTCAGGAGGCTGAGGCAGAAGGTCACTTGAGCCCAGGAGTTTGAGGCCAGCCTAGGCAACATAGCAAGACCTCATCTCTAAAAATAATAATAATTTTTTAAATAAAATTTTTTTTTTAATTCTGGGTAAAAATCATTGAAGGAACTATTCAGCACATTTCCTCAAAATATTCACTGGTATGCCAGGAAAGCAATGTATGTATCGTTATAGCATAAGACCAAGTATATTACAAAACCATACCAAATAGCAAAAACAGAAGGATTTTCCCCTTATAACTTTTTTAAAAAAAGTTTTCAAAGAGATATCAGTGTTGCATTTAGAAAATGAAATTTATTTTATCATTAACAAACTATCGATACATCAGTATCTTAAGGTATTCATATACAGGATTGATACTTTTTTATCAGTTATTCATAGAATAAAGGGTAGAAAAACCTCTACCTATCCTCCTAAATTAGTAATACTATAGCTCAAAATTAATTTTTGCCAGCATAAATTAAAGAGAAAAGCAGATTATCTAATATAGAGTATATTAATCCACTTTACTTTTTAAATTATGCTTTTCTTCATATTTCTGCTCAAATAGAAGGCATTATGCTGTATTATTCCCTTTAAGATCTGTAGCTATATATTATGTGTTTCTAACTTTCATCTATCCATAATTTCAGAGATCACATGCCTCTGGGCTATTACTTTTTCAAGTCCAGAAGCTTAGACTCCCTTGGATTTAGTGACTGTCTGTATTCTGATACTATTTATGTTATGAAATCTACCACTCAGAAAACCAAAATATTTCTGAATAATTTATCTTCCCCTATATTAATTTATCCAATTTCTTAGTCGACATTTAATTATAACAATATAACAATATAACAATAGACACTTTTTAACAGTTTTATCCAATTAGTAATATTCATAATATATTTAACTACCTTTCATTTTTGGTTAAAACCTTACATTTCTAGTCATCCCATGTTCCTTTTCCATTTTTAAATTTTTTCTTCAGTTTACATTTCTTTGAAAAGTAGTCTTGAGTTATTGCTCACTAAAGAAGATTAAAGAAGACTCTAAGACTTTTATTATAATGATAAAAGCCAAGGCTTGAATTACATGTGCTTGGCAAATATAAGATAACAATGGTGAATCTTGGTTCATCAAATATTGGTGCAGTTAAGCAACAGAAGATGTTGTACAGCAGAGATGAAGTCTAGGGAACTTGGAGTTTGGCACAAAGGGAGCTGAGGAAACAGTGGGAACAGAGAAAGGAAAATGCAGGCCGGAGCTGATATGGGAAATCTGAGGTTAGATTACATTATCAAAGAGCCTTATTTTGGAATTTTAATTTGATTTTTATAGGTACATTTTCATAGGTGTGGAAATCATACTGGCAATGATTTTAGGTGAATGACTTTATGTGGTACCTGGATACGGATAGGATATTGTATAATTAAGGAATTAAATCTTAAAGAAAATATATAATTCTCATTTAAGTATCCTGAATCTATGAAGAAGAAAATTAGTGGTCACAGAGTGAAGAAGATGTGGAACAGAGCCATGACAGACCTGTAGCGTGAGCAGTAAATCAAGCTTGGTTTTTCTAAATCCTACTGGGATTTGAGCTCTTTTGTTATTTCAGCAAAATCTATTCTCCACTGACTGATAACAGCAAGATAAACTGGATTCTACTATGGAAGTGGCACAGAATTTTACTTATTTAAGTTATAAAAAGAAGCTCACTTTTTAAAAAAACTATTAGTAGTACGGGGCAAAAAAAAGCAGGGTAAATGATTGTGAAGAGGACCGCCAAATGTCATAAACCTGGGGAACACTGCTGTAGACAGGAGGGAGCTGTTAAGGTTTTTAAGTAGGGGCTAACATGAATGGTTTTAGGATTAGAAGATAAAATTCTGATGTATAAAGGAAGGAGAAATTTTAAAGAATTTTATAAAGAACAAGTAAAGGGTAAGGCAAGGCATTTGGAAATGTATTAATATATGGGATGGTGGCACCTGCATTTGGAAATTTATTAAAGTAAGGGAAGGGTGGTACCTGCATTTTTATATGTTATATATTTTAATTAAAACATTTAAACAGAAGATTATATGTGTTGCTCTAAAGAAGAACATCATTAGACATCCAGATACTCTCAGAAAGTTTTTTGCTGGACAGCATATATAAACTAAAATCCAATTATTTACGTAAAAGAGCTGCTGCCTCTGTATACATCATTGGGTATCCAAGCCTTTCCTATGCTCTTGGTTTCAGTGCTAGCTCCATAAAATAAACAAAATAGTTTTTCCATTATATATAATCTGGGTTAATAACGCATGTCTTATCACTTAAAATTTGTATGGACATTGATGAACCAGTACCAATCACAATTCCTGCAGTTTCAAAATAATGCCAAAATATCAACCTGGAAACTGTGAGTACACAATTCTCTGTCCCCAAGATTTCTAGGAAGAATTCATTCTAATGCTCTTCACTGTATCTTCACTTGTCCTCTGTTATGATGGATGCTGCCTTATTTCATCTAAGAATTTTATTCTTAAAACAAATAGTTCTAAGGATTAGGCAACTTTATTTTCATTTCAGAGGCACCATGTGCCCTGGAACCCTCTAAAAATTAAAATATGTAAAAATTTATTTTTTCTTTTTGCTTTTATTGGATATATGATTTATTGGGGAAAAATTGGATGTAGAGCTGTTCCGCATGGACAGACCCATAAACATTACTATTCTTATATTTAATTATTGGTATGTTAGATTTAATAACACAACTCAAACTCTATTCACATTGGTATGGCATTTATACCTAGAAATATAAGGAGTTTTATTCTGTAGTCATTTTAGAACATTGAAATTTGACATTGTGCTACATGCTATTAAAAAATGTATCACTGCACAGCGAACACCCAAGAGTGCTTCCTAATTCCCTTGGCTTTGACTCTGTGCTAGTGCAATGTCCGATCTTTTTCTCTTTGTTGAAAGGAATATTTATCCTTTTAAATGTATTCAGAAAGCCAGCACATTATATTACCTTAATTGAAAAATAAGTATATTAAAAAACTCAGACATTACCCCCTGAAATTTATAATCTGAGAGATAGCTCAGAGCATTTACACAAGCATACTTTAAATTATGTTAAAGAAACAAATGTTCCTTTTACAAATACATAAAGAAATAAAAGAATTTACAATGTATACTGCTTAGGGTCAAGGACATTTGGGAGAGAAGGTGCTTGAAAAGTATGTTGTAGAATGTGCAAATTTAGAGTGAGTTTTAGAAATCAACCCTGGCTTTTAGGAACCTCAAATAATGGAAGGTTTGAGGAATAAAAGTTTATGGCAAACTGTGGTTCAGAGTATCTCAGATACAGGATATGGACTTTAAGTATTTAAAATTATGTGTTACCACCTTAAGATTTTTTAAAATAATGTTGAACTGCCCCATAATAGTGACTGGCTTTAACTGTCTATAATATAAATGAGGAAAAAATTCTCTCAACTGTAAAAACACTTATAAATCATTAATTTATTTTATAAAGTTTGAAGGCTCATGAAAATATATATATTCTTTATTATTCTTGATGAAAATTTTATTGAAGGCTTAAAAATGAGATTGCATGGAAACTCATTTATTAAAGCATTTCAGCCATTAAAACTTCTGAAGCCCCCGGGATAGGAACCTGTGCATAACTGTACTGTTTTGCTTTCTTTGGGGGTTGCAGGCTGGTTGACTGAAAACTATGATTGACATTGGAAAATCATCTTATTTGGTTTAACATTGAGCTTTTGGGAACTACTTCATTATGCAGGCCTGTGTTATTTTTTAATTATTTGGCGTAGGAAGCATGCCATCAGAATTCTGCTCAGAAGAACCAAGGGATGATGGAAAGGGGCAGAGCATAGTCATCATTTTATATTTCAATAATGCTTGAAACTGTTTTCTGCATCTGTGCTTTCAAACTGCAGTTGTCGTTAGTGTTTGAAACTTATCTACATTTATTCTGCCTATTTAATTATTCAACAAACATTGATTTAGAACTTTGCTTATAACCCGTGATAGGATAGCAAAGCTTGGTATTTGTAAAAACCTGGGGGAGATCAACTAAGACAGTTAGACACACTTAAATAATTTCAATCATGATTACAAAGTAGAGACATGTGCTTACCCTGGGCAATGTTACAGAAGCAACCTTTAGTAACATTAGAGTTAAACAAAGAATGTAAGTGCTCACAGCATCTTCTTCTCTGTTAACTGAGATATTATTATAAGTTCTTCATTGATTCATAAGATATTCTATCCAGTATCTTGGTGGTAAGGAACATTTTTGCATGTAATTCCAGATTTATTATAACTTTACTCCTTTAAATAGAAATTAAGAAGGTACATGGAAACACTTAATGTCCTTTTATTATTTCTTACTTATTTTTACTTTTTCCTGTGAGTTCACAGAAAAGTTCCAAAGTCAACTGCTCAATGTTAGGTATACATGAATGGGAGAAGTCAGATGATTTTAGGAACTCTGTGCATATTTAATGTCTTTTTCAAGACAATCAAACTGGCAAACACATTTAGTACTGCTGCTCAATTAACTCTAAAGATTTTTATGTGGTTATTCCTGTCTGCCTGGAGGCAGGAGGGAGGCAAGGCCGGGGACATCACGTTACGCATAACCGAGTGGGGAATCACACACCTGGGGATGTCACCTGAGTCAGAGGAGTGACCCAAGGGAGCTCCGTGGCAGCGCAAGTAAATTAGGAAGCATTTGTAGAGGTTAAAGAGCTAGAATATGTTATCATAAAGGTGTGCAACTTGAAAGGGCAAAGCAGAAGAGAAAATGAAGGAATAAAATGAAAAATAACGGGGCAAGCCTAGATGAGTTCAAGAAACGTATATCTTGGAAGCCAGTTCAGGAAATACTCTTGGGAACATAGCCTTCTCTGTTGTGAGTTTTCTCATTTGTGCATCTCTCTTTTTCTTTGAAGGAAGGCAGAATTACCCCGATATACTGAAAGTCCTGATAAGATTGATAGCTTTGGGTTTTTCTGACAGATTTAGTGTTTGGTATCTCTGTATACTGGCTGTAGATATTTTTATGGATATGTAAAGAATAAAAAGCCGAAGTTGAAATAGTAGTTAAATTTTATGATCTACTGTGTACAAATTTTATGATCTACTAGGCACAACTAACTTTTTAGTGAACGTAGATGAAGAGTACTGTATCTTTGTTTCACTAAATCCCTCCATAGTCGACAGTTGCTTTTCATAACTGGCGTCTATAAATGTCTCATGTCCTATGCAACAGTTTCATTTCAGGTAAGGAATTGCTTCTGCACTAAATGAGGAACAGATACAATGTCAGTTACTGAGAGCTTAAATCTGTGGAACAGATAACCCACAACTAGAAACTGGCAACAGCCCATCCATTGTTTACCTATGACTTGTAGCAGCACTATAACCTTAACTGATGACTTCCCCCATCCCACCCCAACACACACATGCATCACTCCCAAAATGAGCAACACAGAACTGGTTGTGAGTTAGTCTGATTCTTTCAAAAGAGACTTTCTGATCAATTTGTTCTGGGTACTCCTGAGCAAGATATGCAAAGAAGTTAGCTCACTTTTTCCCAATAGCATTCAGTCCTTTTTTATCTTCCAGCTCAAAAGACTGAATGAGATGTTCTGTGTGTGCTGCTGTGATGCAAAGAGAAAGAAAAATTACTCAGTACCTACATATTATTTTTTTTCCTCAAGGCATTCATGGCTCTTGGTATTCTGAAATTAGGAATGACCCAACCCACACTGGAATAATATATTTGCCTGAGATAAAAGGAAATGATAAAGCATACCTAATGTATGAGGTGTAAAAACGAGTTCAAAGTATCTGATCCTCTAGGCCTTTTTATTAAAGTCTTCCAAATGCCTAAAAATGGTCATGTTTAGAACTCTTCTCAGTTCAGCAGAGCATTGCTTTTCACTGACTTATCTCTAAGAACTAAGAAGGAGGAGGGCAAATGGCAAGAGGTTCTGGCCGCATAGCACAAAGCTACACATGAAAGGACAGATTGATTTATTTGTTTTTTAATTTAGTGTCTTATTTTTTTAATTTATGTGGAATTTTCTTTATACTCTAAAATACAGCCATGTTCAACTTAATAATATAATTTTTCATTATTTATCCTTGATTTTTCCAGACAACCCAACCCACTACCTCTCATCTCATCCTTCACCCCATTAGTGAGAAAAGGAAAATTTTATTCCTGCAAAATGTGCTGTTTTATTCTGTTGCACATCAGTACATGTGCTAATTTGAGAAGCATAACAAGCATAGACCCATCCCAGAAACAAACCCCCAGTTCACAAAACTTAAAAAGGAATCCACAAATTCTAGTGAAACTGTTTCAGACCTCAGTTCACCATCAGCCTAGAACACATTATATGCCTCAGGGATTTAAATCTTACCGTTAGGATTTTGTGAACACTGTAAGTCTGCAGAATAGTTAATTGAATAAAACTTGAAAACCTAATTGAATTTCTTGAACAAAATGTATACTCAAAACAGAAGGGAAAATATTTTATAAATCTGTGACTTTGTAATATCACTGACTCTGAAACATTTACAAATTTCTTTACTTCTCCAGTTTTTTTGACTATATTTATTTGACAATTGGCTCTCTTTTACAGAATGTTGTACTGTGCTATAACTTAACAACTAAAATAACAGTTAATTATTTTTCCCAGACTGGAAATGTCAGAATTATTTCATTGTAGCTAGCAAATATACATTAAGATGCCTTTCAGCTATTACTCCAAAATACCTTATTCCTTCTCTCCATGCCCTTAAGTAGAACTGCTGCTTTCTAGTGCTTTATATGTAACCAATAATTATTTTCTTCTGTTGCATTATGGTTACTTGTATACCTGTTTGCCTCTTACTGTCCCCCAAACTAGAAATTCCTCAAGGCCAACGTTGGGATAGTGTTGTTCACTCTGACACATAGAGGTTTCTCAGTACATGTTAATATTATTGAAAGGATAATATTAGAGAAAAAGAATGAATGTTCTAGCCCACTAGTCCTCTTGCTGTTTCAAAAAAGAATCTATTAGTTTTCTTCTTACAGATAGTTATGTGTCACGTGGAGAAGGCCAGACTTTTTTTGGAAAAAACTTGTAGTGGAAATGACTATAGATAACAATAAAGGCCAGATCATCACTATATCTGGTACAGCTCACAGACTTCTCTGCCTTATTCTACTTTCTCTTTTTCTCTTTCTGACTCATACTTGGGTGTATGGGATTCAGGAAGTTTATTCAAAATAGTCTAAAATTAGTGGGAAGCCTAGCTCTGGTATGACAGAAAGAGAGCACTCCCTAGAGTCGGAAGATTTTGATTTGTGTCTGGAGTAAGTAGCTAAGCAGAGTATGGCCTTGGGCCATTTATTTTACCTCTCTAATCCTTACTTTGCTGACCTTTAAAATAGAAAAAATTAATAACACTAGATCTTGCTTACCATGCAAGATCATTGAGAAAGTCAAATGAAAAAATGTGTAAAAAGGATTTGTATACTTGATTTATTTATTTAAAAGACCTGCTTATAAATCTCAGCTCCATGGTCTGTGTTATCTTTCTAACTTAACTAATTGGATAAACTGACTGGAAGTGTAAATCAGATTGGCAAATGTGAAATTAAAATTTTCTTTCTTAAGCATGCAACTATTTTAGCATAAAAATAATAATTCATCTTTTTCTACAAAAGCATTCTTAAAGTTTGTAAGAACTTTCATCTATTCACTTTCTTTTTTTTCTTTTTTTTTTATATTTAAATATTTTTTAACTTTTTTTTCTTTTTTCTTTTAGTCACCTTGCTGATTATGCTTTCATTAAATCTGATACAATTATAACAATTGCTATACAATTATTACCAGAATTTTGATTAAATTTCTATATTGAGCCAATGTTATTTGATATAATAAAGATCACCTAAAGCCTTCTTGTGTTTTTCTTAAGGAAATAGGTGTTTTCACTTTATTCTCTATTTTTAAAAAGTTTAGGCTAGTTTTTTTAAAAAGTACAAAGAGGAAATTTTGAATAATTCATTAAGTGTCTTTGCTGAGCTTATTCCTCATAAACTATTACATTTGCTGTCTACATCTGTAGCTCCTTTCCTTGGGAGGTAAAGCAATGACAGTAAAACTCCAGCAGTACAAACTACATCAGAATGTTTGATTATTGTTTTGAAGTATTGTTCTTAGACCTCACATTTTAAGTTAATTTAACTCTTAATTGTCTAACAGAGTGCAGGCAAAAGTTAAGAGAATATTCATGAGCAATTTTCCTCCACTTAGAAGATATGATTATAGCTTTACAGAATTTGGCAATATAATATAGATGAAGTAAAAGGAAATCACTCATACTGGAACTTGTCCAAGATTGAAATTTTCAAAACATAGAGTTATCCAAGATGTGGCTATGTGGGCTTCAGACAGTTTCCAAGAATGACATTCTTAAATATAAAATAGACACTTCAATTTTAAAATGCTTGCAGTGTAGTTCTGTGTAATTAATATTACAAATAACACTTTTTAATACTATTTTAAATTTTAAGCGAAATGGAAGTCCTGTTGAGATTTGAAGCTCAAATCTAGTGGTGGCAGCAGCAGTGTTTTTAAATCTTCCTGAAGCTCCTTCATCTTGCGCCACTCCAAAAAAAAAAAAAAAAAAAAAAGCAGATCATTGGCAATGGATCTTATTTGAATCTTGACTTGAACAAACTGAAAAAGTCTCTTGAAAAGACAGCCAGGGAAATGTGAATAGTGATTGACTGTCTGATGCGCTTAAGAAAGGGATTAGATGAAACAGGATTGGCCATCTATTTATAGTTGTTGAAGTTTTATTATGGGTACTTCAGTTTAATTATGCTGTTCTACTTTAGAATATATTTGAAAATATTTGTAGTAAAAGAAAATTTTAATATATGTCAAAATAAATGCTGTCCTAGATCAATGACCAAACAAAACTTTAAGATAGCTAAGAAGCAAATAGAATACATAAAATGGAATGCAAAAAAAAAAAAATGCAATTAATCCAACAGAAATATTTGAAAAGGGGGGAAAGAGTAATTCTATAGACTAAATATTTGTGCCCTCACCTCCAAATTCATATGTTGAAACTAATCCCCAATATGACGGTATTTAGAGGTGGGGCTTTGGGGAGGTGATTAGGTCATGAGAACATGGCATAAGTGCCTTTCTAAAACAGGCCCCAGAGAGATCCCTCATCCCTTCCACCATGTGAGAACACAGAGAAAAGACAGCTGTCTGTGAACCAGGAAGCAGGCCCTCACCAGACACTAAATCTGCTGGTTCCTTGATCTTGGACTTCCCAGTCTCCAGAACCTTGGAAATAAATTTCTTTGTTTACAAGCCACCCAATGTATGGTATTCCATTATAGGAGCCCGAACAGACTAAAACAACTAACAAAAGTCAGATGAGATAAACATAAAAGAAACAAATGATAGATTTAAGCCAACTATATTGATAAACTACATTAAATTTAAATGGTCTAGACACTCCAAATAAAAGACAGAGACTAGCTGGATAAAAAAGCAAATGCAACTATTTGCTGTCTAGAAAAACAAAATTAAATACAAATACATGTATGAGAAGTAAAGGGATGGAAACATATACCATACATAACTAATCATATGGAAACTGGAGTGGCTTTGTTAATATTAACAAAGAATACTCCAGGATAAGGACTGTTATCAGAGAAAGAGGGACACTTCATAATAAAGTGGCCAATTCATCAAGACATAAAAATCTTAAATGCATTCCTCTAATAACAGAGCTTTTTAGAAATCAGTTACAAATAATTTTTTCACAAAAATTCCCAAATATCCGGACATTAAACAACACATTTCTAAATATCCCATGCTATAAAAAAGAAATCTCGAGGTAATTAGAAAATATTTTGAACTCAGTGAAAATGAAATTATAACATATTGAAAATGTTAGGGTACAATTAAAGTGATGCTTAAAGGCAAATTTATTACACATTTAGTCAAGTGAAATAAAATGTGTCCAACAAAGATTTGTACACTATTGTTTATAGCAGCCTTATTCATAACAGATAAAACCAGAAAGTACCCAGATGTTACTTCAGTAGGTAAATGGATAAACAAATTATGATATGCCCATGTAATTAAATACCACCCAGCAATAAATAGAATAAATTCCTGATATATCCAATAACCTGGCGGAACTTCAGAAACATGTTGGGCAAAAGAAGCTGGACATAAAATGATGTATACTCTATAAGCTTTTATATAAAATTCTAGAAAAGCAAAACTAATTTCTAATGACCAAAAATAGATCAGTTATTGACTACGGTTAGGCATGAAGGAACTTCATGGTGTTATGGAAATGTTCAGTAACTTGTTTGTGGTGGTTATATGGGTTTATACATTGTCAAAACTCATTCACTTACACTTAAAATGGTATACTTTACATTTTATGTATTATACATGAATGGGTGATTAAAATGCTGGATTACTTCCAAGAATTATGACATACAAAATTATGTTTTTCTAGCTATTTTTAAAGGGCAGAATAATTCTACTTTTAGCAAACAGCATTTGGTGACACCGTTAGTCACAGGCAAGATTCTCCTGGTATTGTTATTAAAAGCCAAATTCAACAGTTTACCTTTGAAAGCAAATGAGTAGCCAAGCTGATGTTTATCTGTTCTTCTAGCCACCCTTTGTTTTTTAATTAAAGTTTTCATTTTTAAATAATTACATATTTAATGCAATTTTAAGAAATAATATAGAGATCCTATGTACTCTTTACCCAGCTCCCCTCAATGATAACATCTTGCATAACTATGACACTACAATATTGACATTGATTCAGTCCACTCATTTGGTCCAGATTTCCCATTTTAGTTGTACACACGTGTGTGTGTGTGTGTGCGTGTGTGTATTTTATACAGTTTTATCACATGTATAGGTTTGTATATCCACAGGCATAGTCAGGACACGGTTCCATCACCACAAGAATTCCTGGCGGTGGTCTTTTATAAGCAAATCCACTTTCTTCCCACCCCACTCCCCAAGTCCTCTCTGGCACTGTCCTTAACTCCTCACAATGATTAATACATTTTCCATTTCAGTAATTTGGTCATCTCTAGAATGTTTAATAAATGGAATCATACAGAGCCCTCTTTGGGGATTGACTGTTTTCTCAGCGTAAATCTCTGGATATTCATGTTATTGTATCGATAATTCGTACCTTTTTATTGCTGAGTAGTATTGTATCATATAGTATGGATATATATTACTTTTTGTTTAACCATTCACCCATTAAAGGGCATCTGGATTGTTAACAATTTTAACTTACAAAAAGCTATTTTCAAATATCTTGATTTGATTATTACCTCACAAAATTTATAAGAACTGTTTCCCATAGTATAATTTAAGCATTTTGGAGACTTTTCAAATATTAAGATATTAGCTCTTTCTATGCTATTGAAAATACCTTAAGATCTTCTTCTGAGTCTGTCTAAGAAAGTTTTTGTGAAGAAGTTACGTCTTTCAAGTACAGTGGAGTTTCATTTACTTAACACCTTGGATTAGATTTTATCACAACTGAGAACATGCCTTTTAATGGACATCTTATAATTGGCAGGTAATGATAAATGCGATCAGATAAAAGTCTGGGTGACTTCTAATTCGAGCCCAGGGAAAAATATATCCAGTAGGCATTTAGGAGAAAGGATGCCCTGTTCAGGGGCCAGAATTTTCTCCTGTTACTGGGAAACAGTGATTCATAGGCACCTAGAATCAATTAGATATTCCTCTTAAGAATACCTCACTATCTGTTGGGCAAAGGTGTTGATTCTGACATATGCTTTATTCCCTTTAAAATCGATTAAGAACTTTTGGTCAGATCTTTCAGCTTCAGTGGTTCTGGGCAAGATCAAGGGAGTCAACTCTGAAATACAAACTTGTCATCAATTTTTTTTCTTAATTTTTAGTGAAATCAGGTTCTCAGAATCCTTTGTGAAACTTCTATACATTCGTATACAAATTGGTCTTGTGATTTTAAATCATCTGTTCTGCTGTAGGTAAGATTTTGCCACTGTAAGCTTTTTCAGGTAGCAATCAATATCAGGAAGAAGGCTGTTAAAATTGCAGGGAATCCTCTCCTACTGCAGAAAGTGTCTATGAATAGACCAGCCATTAATTGTCTCTTGCTGTTAGGTCCAATTACCTGTGAAACTAGGCAAATCCTGCCCACAGCTTTCTGCTCTCTGCTGGTATTTCCACAATGTCATTTTAGCAAACAAAAGTGGAGAAAAAACCAGGTAACTCCCTTTCTCGGCCATTTGTCTAACACCTCTGGACTTTGACATGCCAACTCTGATCCGGTTTCCTTGGGGCCTAAGTTACTAAGGCAGTGCTGCCGCCAACACCCTTCACTTCCCTTTGCCTTTTTAATGGGCAGTTTATTTAAGCAGCATGGATTTTTATTTTTAAACAGAACTCCTAGCAGTATTTACAACTTCTTCAAACCTTTTTTAAGAAATATTTTAACATGTTTTTAAATAAAATAGATCAGTGTTAGAGTTGTTTCAGCAGCTAACCTATGGGAGTAAGGTCTCTGAAAAAAAAAACCAATCAGAGGAGGAATGTAACACAGTCCGGAAAGACTCATTTATCCTGCCCGCTCTCCTTCACAATGTTCCCAGAGTCCCGCTTCCTCATGCCCTGGTCCAGCCTCCCTCATCTCTCCCCTGGATTATTGCTGTCGCCTCACTGGTCTCCCTGCTACAGCCGTGGCCCTGTCTCTCCCCACAAAGCAGCCACACTGACCCTTTAAAAATGGAAGCCAGATCACACACTCTTCTGTTCAGAACACCGCATCGGCTTCCCACATCATGAGCATCTAAGAACCACGCCCTGCAGGTCCTCCACGGTCTGGCCGTGTGCAGCACACACCTCTCTGACCTGGCCTCCCGCCACTGCCCTGTCAGCTGCCCGGCAGCCTTCCCCCTTTGGGCACTTGCCTGGAAAGCTCTCCTTTCATGGGTCTGTAGGGAGCACGCTCTTCCTTCTCTGCCCATCCGGCAGGCAGCTTAGCACAGAGCCTTCCCCGAGAACCCTGTCAAAACAGCCAACTACCTGCCCTGACATCCTGACACTACTCACGCTGCTTTATGTTTCTCTTTAGTGTTTATAATTCTACTTTTATATTTAACATGTAAATAGAAACTTATCTGTATGTTTATCCATTTATTTTCTATGCATTCACCCAGAATGTAAGGTCCCTAACAGGAGACTTTTTCTGTTAGTTCTGCAACGCAGACTAGAGCAGTGCCTGGAGCCTACGAGTCACTTAATACGTCTTTGGTGACTAAATTAATTAATTAACCAATCTGTATTCCCTTTACTTTATGCCACATTAACAAAAGCAACAGAATAAGCTATGAGCAAAGGAACCAGGGAATACCAAAGCTATTTAATCAGTATAACATGAATATGGTAAATAAATTGGTTTTGACGGGTTATTATTATCAATTTAACAGTTTCTGAGAATGAATGTTAAACTCTACCATTATGATTGTGAAGTTGTCAGTTTCTCTTTGGAGTTCTGCACTGTTGCTTCATATAGCTTGAAATGTATTGTCAGGTATTTTTAAGATTAGAACTATCAAATTTTTCTAACAGAATGAAGATTTTATTATAATGTGTTATTTATTCCTGATAACTATTTTTCTGTGAAATTTATTGTGTATTTTCACTCATTTTCTTTTTGTTAATGCTTACCTGTTACATCTTTTTTCCTTCATAAATATTTTAATTGTTTGTATCTATATGTGTAGGTATGTGTCTCCTAAACAGCATATATGCAGCCTGGGCAACATAGCAAGACCATCTCTAAAAAAAAAAAAAAAAAAAA
>RJWJ010004883.1:0-72264 GCA_004363605.1 Indri indri
TTTTTTTTCTCTCTTGCAAATAGTGCTTTTCTGTGTCCTAAGAAAACTTTGTCTTACAACCCTAAAGTTGCTAAGATATTCTCCTGCATTTTTTTTCCTAAAAGCTTTTTAGTTACTGCTTTTACTTTTAGGTCTGTGATCTATTTGAATTAATATTTGTATATTGTATGAGGTGGGAGTTATGGTTCCTTTCCACCCTCTCCCCTCAATATGGTATCTAGCTATCCCCCTGATACAGCAATATTTCTTAAAAGTCTGTTCTTTCCCCGTTGAATAATCTTGGCATCTTTATTGAGAATCAATTGACCATATATTTATGGGCCTTTTTCTAGACTCTCTATTTTGTTCCACTGATTTGTCATCTGTTTTTTCACCAATATTATATTATCTGGATTACTGTAGCTTTTATAAAAGTAAGTCTGGAAATTAGATGGTATAAGTTCTCCAATTTCGATCTTGTTTTTTGAGAATGTTTGTCCATTTTAGGTCCTTTGCATTTCCATATAAATTTCAGAATCTGCTTGTTATTTTTACAGAAATGCACACTAGGGTTTCAAGTTGAGATGGTGTCGAATCCATAAATTTGGAGAGAACTGACAACATAGCAGTGTTCAGTTTTCTGATCCATGAACCACAGTATAAATCTCTGTTTATTGGCTCTTTTCTAATTTCTCTGCAATATTTTGTGTTTTTTTTTTTTTTTTTTTTTTGGAGACAGAGTTTTGCTCTGTTGCCCGGGCTAGAGTGCCGTGGCATTAGCCTAGCTCACAGGAACCTCAAACTCCTGGGCTCAAGCAATCCTTCTGCCTCAGCCTCCCGAGTAGCTGGGACTACAGGCATACGCCACCATGCCCGGCTAATTTTTTCTATATATATTTTTAGTTGTCCAGATAATTTCTTTCTATTTTTAGTAGAGACAGGGTCTCACTCTTGCTCAGGCTGGTCTCGAACTCCTGACCTCGAGTGATCCTCCTGCCTCGGCCTCCCAGAGTGCTAGGATTACAGGTGTGAGCCACCATGCCCAGCCAATATTTTATGTTTTTAAGTGTAGATGTGTTACATATTTTTTGGTTAAATTTATCCTAAATATTTTTTTGATGCTATTGTATGTGGTACTTAAAATTTTTTATTTTCCTTTTGTTCATTGCTCATAGAAATGCAGTTTGTTTTTGTATGGTTGGCCATGTATTCTGTGCCTTTACTAAATTTATTTATTAGATCTTGAAAATTTTCTGTAGATTCCTTAGGATTTTCAATGTAAAGAATCATATCATCTATGAATAATGACAATTTCACTTTTTTTCCCCAATTTTTATACCTTTTATTTTGCTTTCTTGATTTTTGCAATGGTTTCTAGTACAAAGGCAGATGGAAGTGGTGAAAGTGAACATCTTGGTTTTGTGTCTGACCTGAGGGGAGGCATGTAGTATTTCACCATTAAATGTGATGTGAGCTGTTCAGTGTTTTTAGATGTTTTTTTTCAAGGGGAAGTTCTCTTCTATTGTGTGTTGAGAATTTTTATTCTGAATGGATATTGAATTTTGTAAAATGCTTTTTTTGCCTCTGTTGAGACTATCATATGATTTTTCTTTTTTATTCTGTAATGTGGGTGAGTTACATTGATGGTTTTTAAATGTTGAACTAACTTTGCATTCCTGGGATAAACCCCATTTTTTTCATAATTTATTATAAACAGACATTTTAATCTATTATTAGGGAAAATATACTTTGTTTAAATAGTGAAAACATTATTTTTAATGGTTAAAGATGACAAAGTTGAAGTTTATATTCAGACCTTTACAGGTTTTTTGAAAGAAACTTTGCCCAGCCTAAAAAGTAACACTTATCCTTGGTTTTAATCTTGACACTAGTATCAACTAGATGGGTAACTTCAGTCACTTCATTGCTCCAGATCTCATTATCCTCATCCGTAACATAAGGACATTCAGCTGTATGACGTAAGAAATCTCTTCCAACATAAAAATCATTTGTTTCCATATAATATTTGATAATGGTTCTGTTTTCTTCTGTATTGTAATTATAAATACATGGCTTATTCTCATATAATAGGTAGAAAATTGCAGTGATCTGTTGCCAACACAATATATCAAAATTGGACTAGTATATACAACCATGTGTTATAAATACTACTTTTTAAAATGTTAGTAATACATAATTTCTATACCTATTCATACTCTGTGGATGTTTTATAAAGTTATTTATGTTGCTGAGTAAAATATGAAGTTTTACTGAAGGAGATTATAAACATTTATAAACAAAATTTAATTTATCTTCAGGTACTTTCCATATAGGAGAGTATTCTTATATTTTTGTAGTATTATCATTTTAATATATAGTACTGCATAAATGGCCTATCTATAGTGATATATACAATAAATATAAAGAAAAATATCAGACCTTTAGAAGTGTAGCTACACAGTTTATTCACTGGTTTATTTAGCAGACCATCAAGTACCTACTGTGGACCAGTGCCTCTGCTAGATGCAGAGATGAAATAAGAGAGACTTTAGCTTTTGCTAACAGAGCTCTTAGCTTTTGAAGAGGTGAACAGATAAGTAAATGATGACAAAACAGTATAAAAAGTATTTGGGGAGTGTTAGTGTTAGTAAAAGTATTAGAAGAGAGAGTCACCAGGAAATGCTTCTTAGAGATATTGACATCCCTAAATAGGGATTAGCAATGTAAAGAGGCAGGAAGCACTAGACCAGGGGAACTGCAAACGCAAAGACTGGGGCTAGAGAAGGAACAGCACATTCAGTGAACGTCAAGTAGCTTAGTGAAGTTAGAGCAAAGACTGAATGTGGGGGCACCTGAAAGGCAGAGGTTGTGTCATGGCAAACCTTGTGTACCATGTTAAGGAGTCTTAATTTTATTCTGAAAACATTGAGAAGGTTTTAAAACAAGGGAGTAGGCAATGAAGATTATTTGTCAGGTTTGACAAGTAAGTTATTAGTAATACTGGCAAAAATTGTTTCAGTAGGAGAATAATGCATACTTTTAAATATAAAGTTAATAATAAATGAACTGTAATTTGCTACATCTAGTTCTGTAGTTTCTGTTTACATAAATATCAAGATTTTTATCTATGTATGACAGGTTTGGCAGGAATGAGAGGGTGTAGGGGATGTTGGTTTCCCTACTTCTTAGAGTGGTGAGAGTATGATTGCAGTGGAAATCTTAGCCACTAGACAGTGATGTTATCCACAGAGTAATTTATTGAGTTATCTCCCTTAAACACCCAGACTAATAATAGATACTAATGGGAGCAATGAGTATATCAGTTGATTGTGGTGTAATAGACCATATCCCAAAATTTAGTGGCTTAAAACAACAATGATTTATTTGTTCATGATTCTATGAGTTGGCAGTTCAGGCAGGGCTCAGCTGGAACAGTCACTTTGGTTCCTTGTGGTTTCAGCTGGGTTTACATCTGAATTTGCAGTCAATTAGCAGATTGACTGGAGGGCTGTTGGATGGAGCTGTTGTCTAGGCTGCCTCAGTTCTCATCCACATGGCCTCTCATCTTTCAGTAGGCTAGACTCAGCTTCTTTACCTGGATGGAAGCATTCCAAAAGGGTGAGGAAACTGCAAGAAGTCACATTTTGATGGCATTCTATTGGTCAAAGCAAGTCACAAGGTCAACCCAGATGTAAGGGATGAGAAAATAGATTCTACACTTGATAGGAGGAACTGCAATTAATTTGTGGCCATGTTTAATCTACCATAATCTCCTCTCTGTCCAAAATTATTAGTATTCCTCCTACACTCACTCTCCTTCTCCCAGGCCTAAGTATCATCATTCCATCATGGCATCAAGCTCATAGTTGATGGATCTCATGATATGCAGCAGTTCTGGATGCAGATGAGGCTTCTATATACAGTACTTTTGTTGCAGCTCTTCTTGATTGAGAAATTTGTGAATTAAAAAAACAGGATATCTGTTCCCCATACACCCTATGTACAATAATGAGATAGGGATAAGTTAATTGCAACAGATAGTTACATTCAACAAGGAGAGAGACAGGAGGCCCATACCATTCCCTCAGCCATAGCAGTTCTGAAATCCAGTTGGGCACATGTTGTCATACCCCCTATTTTGGGGCCAGGAATATGTTTTTCTTCTATGGGAATGGTTCTCTAATTCATGGTTCTCCAGGACTCTTGGTTCCACCGTCTAAGGTGTCTTCTCTTTTTCATAATAGCCCATAATTTGTAGCTTTCTCATCCTGCATCTTGCCTGTAGAAAAGTGGGGGCCCAGAGGCCCCTTTTCACTTTGAACTGTCTGTGCCCCTTCTAGGCCAAGCTGTTACTTTTTAATAGTATAACTTTCTTAAAAATGGTGTGGGTTTACTCTGAATCATAGTGACAGGCACCTGTAGCCCCAGATACTTGGGAGGCTGAAGCAGGAGGATTGCTTGAGCCCAGGGGTTCAACACTGCAGTAAGGTATGATTGCACCACTGCACTCCAGCCTGGATGAAAGATCAAGACCTTGTCTCTTTTTTTTTTTAAAAAAGAGTGGTATGATATTGACTGATTTTTCTAGGTTGGATAGTCTAGAAATAGGGAATGGATATGTTTATGACATATATTGCCTAATATGGCAAATTGGGAACTAGTGGACATGAGGGAATGCCTCATTTTTCTGGATACTGTGATTATTGTGTATGTGTAGGACCTTGGGAGATTAAACTAGAGCATGGCTTGAAATACAGAGCTGCAAGTTCTAGTTTGCCTGGTGCCTACAAATAAGAGAAAAAAATTTTATGACTTCTATAAGAACAGAATTACATATGTGGTTTCTTTGAGACTAGAAAGGATAAATAAATCTGCTAATATACAATACATAAAAAAGTTATAGGTCCAGAAGATTAAAGAGAGCTGTCCCAGTAATGAATTGTATTAGAAATTATGGTAATCGAATGTGAAGCAAAGACTTATTTCTCCACTGCTATCTTGGGCAGCAAGATGGTATCCTCTTCAGGATTGCAATTCCAGCAGAGAGGATAAAACCCAAAAATCTGTATTTGCTTCAATCTCATTCTTTTGAAAGGCCCATGATTTCCAAGAACTAATCCACTTGGTGAAATGGGGGCAGCAGGCATGAAGTCCCTGAGGGGGAGAACAGTAATGTTGGGTTGGTGCAGGAGGAGAAGCGTCTCAGAAGATGTACTGCTGGGGCTGGGCCTTGAAGGTGGTAGGGAGCCCTTGGCTAAGTGGGAAGGCACGAGGGGTGTTGCAGACCATGTGTTATGCAGAGGCCAGGAGGCCGGAATGTCTGTTCACACAGCAGTGATGATTTGCCAGTGTACTGTTGTGGAGCAAGGGCTAAGTTATTAGGGTAGCATGTCTTGTGCTTCTTCACAGACACCCTGGAGGTTTCTACAAGTTCCATTAGAATGCTAAAGATATGAAGACTCAGATTAGGAGGACTTTACAGGAAAAAACATTTTTTTTAAGACCGTGTTTACTGGCATCTTAAAAAATGTTGATATCTCTGGGTTATGTATGAGCTATACATGGAAATGTTATTCAGACATCTTTAGTCTTACTAATTTTAAAGTAAAGCACATGGAAATGGGACCCTTTGATATAATTTTTACTTCACTTCCAGAATTTAAAATCATTCATGCAGTCAATGTTTATTGAATATCCAACTGTGTGTTAGACATTGGGTGGCAGAAAAAGGGTGGTTGCTGAAGACAAGGGACTGAGCCCTGAGAGAGGACTGGAAAGCATGTTTGGGAAAGTTTCCTATCATATTTAGAGATAAATCCTAACTCCTTTGCATGGCCCGCAAGACTCCATTAGATCTGGCGCTGCCTGTCCAACCTACACCCTCCAACTTAGTCTCCTTACACTTTCCCCCTTGCTATGCTCCAGCCATGCTGGTCTTCTTGCTTTCTATGAAAAAGCCAAACCCATTCCAAACCTTTCATATACTTTCTGGGGGTCCTTTTCCTCCAAATCTTTGCATGGATGCCTTCTTCTCATCATTAAATAAGTATCTGCTCATGTGGCCCATCCTGAAGAGTCTATCTAAAATATCCCCCTTTTTATCACTCTGATAATTGCTACTCTGGTTAATTTCTTTCATAGCACCACTTTTTATCTGAAATTTTCTTATTTGTACCTATTATTTTCTGTCTCCTCTGCTAGAGTGTTGGCTTCATGAAGATATGAATGTTGTCTGTCTTGTTCACCACTGCATCTGAAGTGCTTAGCATATAAGTAGTGGGCTCAATAAATATTTGTTGAATGAATACAAGAGGAAAACGGGCATTGAGACATTAATAGCAGCAACCATTCAGCAAGATGGTTGCTGGAATGGAAACAAATCCAAAGGGAGAAGGTAGGGTATTCGAGAAGTCTCCTCACAGAGGAACTAAAACCTGAAGAATGAGTTGGAATTTGGCAGATGGGAGGATGGGAATAGGAAAATGCAGGAGCAGTGTATGTGAGGAAGACACTGAGGAGTCCAAAGACCAATGATGTTCAGGAGCAATCCTCCCCAGGTGGCTGTGTGGGGAGGGCTCAGGTATGGTGGTAGATGGGAGCTAAAGCTGGACAGGTCAACACGAATCATGCCACGAAGGGTCTTCTAAGTCTGAAAAGGAATTTAGATTTGACTTTTGAAGAATTTTGAGCCTTTTCATAACCAGGATGCTAGAAGGAATAGTCTGAATGCATGCTCTATCTCTGCTCTCTCCCTTCCTTTGACTCTTTAGCCTATTGTAATTGACTTGAATCCTAATCACGCCATTGAAACTGCTGCGTTTATTAGGCTCACCAGGGACCCTGTGGTTGCTAAATGCTTTTCAGCCTTCATTTTGTACAGTCAAAGAGCAACAGCTTTGGCCCCGTTGACTTTCCTTTCTTTCCAAATCTGCTCTCTTTCTCGATTTCTCTGGTTGTACTTCTTTTTCAGGGGGCTACTTCTCCGTCTCCTTTGCAGCCTTCTCCTCAGCTTTGCCCATCCTTAATTCTCCAGAGCTCCATTCTCCACGGTCTTCTCTTGTTCTGTGTTCTCTCCCTGGGAAATTTCACATATGTCCTTGACTTCTGCTTTGATGACTCTCAAATCTTTTTTTTATTTCACATTTTTTTCTTAAGTCACAGATCTATATGTTCAATGTCTACTAAAAAAAAGCTTTTTTCATTTGGATATCTCACAGGCATATCAGATTCAGTATGTCTAAAAAGTGAATCCATCATCTTTACCTCAACCTAATACCACTCCTAAAATTCCTGTCAGCTACTTAGTTGCCTAAACCAGAAACCTGTGAGTCCTTTTAGGTTTTTTTTTCTCCCTTATGCCTCATAGATAATCAACTGCAAGTCATTTCAGTTCTACCTTACAGTTTCTCAACTAAGTCTCCTTTTCACTTCTGTTGTTAGAGTACTTTAGGTAGTTATCATCTCTCTCATCCGGATTATTGTTTCCCTGCCCCTAACACTGACTGCTACCCCTTTCCCCTAATTCTGTCCAGCAAATCCAATTGTGTCACCCTGACCCCTCCCCAGAGATCGGTGTGAGGAAGGAATCCAAACTTAATTTGTTGTTAAATCCTTGCCCACCCATGTCCCAGGTACCCCAGGTCCAGGTCCCTATCTCCAGTCCTACTTCCACACTTCTGATGATTGTTTCTTCTTCTGAACTCATAAACTAAATACCCATATCACCCCTGACTACTTACTTATACTACATGCATTCTGTTGTTCTTTAACTGTTTGTGTGTATGTATTTTACGGACCAAATGAGGGGACCTTCTCCAGGGCTTGGACCATATCCTCCAGAAAGGGTAAGACAGTAGTCCTGTGGATGTAGTGTGCAGTCCATAAGTATTTATTGGGTTACCTTCACTAATAAGTCTTTCTCTCTTTATATATTTTATTTATTAATACTGTCACTTTCTTTTTTTAAAATTGTTTTCTGAGTTTTATATTTAACTGCATGAAGACTACATTTTTCTAGTAACTTTGTGTTATGAGTTTGCTAATTAATAGGGCTTAACTTTTCATTTTCACCTAGTAAATCTGTTTTTTCATAGGTGAGGAATTCTTGCAATGTGCATGGCGGTAATAGCGGCTGTTTTTGGAAATATCAGCAAGAATGTGCTAAATACCATCAAATACTCTTACATTCTTCTGTCACTGGAAAGCCTTATAAATTGAAAAATATCACAGCTTTAATTGGATTTAAAATAGGTTAATTTGATTCTTATCTTCTTAAATGTAACCTTTCAAGGAACAGAGTTTTTTGGTTCCATTTAAGATAAGATATTAAGAATTAATGTGTCTCATCCCCTTAGAACATGGACTTTCTTGTTTCTGACACAGGCATTGACGTGCAGAGAAGAACTCCTGACTCTCCTTCTATCGCTCCTTCCACTGGTATGGAAGATACCTGTTCAAGAAGAAAAAGCAACAGGTATGTTTTTCCCTTATCATATCAATCACTTGTGTTATCAAAATTGCACTGGGAAAAAAGTTTCATTGAGAAGTTAATTCTGCCTTGAATGGTTTGGTACAGCTTTAGGTTGAGAACACTATATATTTTGCAATTTATTATGTACTAAATATGAAAAATTCTTTAGGCAAGCTCATTTTTATTCCTTCTCATAATACAAAAACCATGACGTTTCTTAGGGGATTACTTGTCTATACTGATGATTAGAAAATATGTGAAGAAGCAGAACATTTATCAAAATGAGTAAATTTAGGTATGCATTGGAAAAATGGATAGTGAAAAGTTTGAAGAAAGAAATTAAAGTTTCTTCGCTTATTTTAAAGACTGCTTTCTGTTACTGGTACTCTATAAATGACTTTTGTAGTATTTCTTTTAGCTTTAGTTTTTTTTAATGTTGCCTTTAAAGGATAAATTTGAAGTAATATTTTGTTTCAAGGCTGGGTAGGATTATTACCCCTAAGGTCAGTAGATATTTTTAATTTCTGATTTTGAAAAATTATGTATGTATATATAGAAAGAATATATGAAACTTTAAATGTTTAATGGAGAGATTACAATTTTTCCCTTGACCATTTCTGGGATATGTGAATTGTGAGATGTTTAAAGATCCCTCAGGTTAAAAAAATCCTTCTGTATTGTATTTTAATGCTATATATGTATTTTTAGTTAATTTCTGACATGGGGCTCTTTTTGGAGAGCTAAGATCTTGTAATGTTTTCCTGCTTATTTGTTGATTCATGAACTCTCTGCTTCTATTTTCTTCTGAATTTGTAGAATTCACAAATTTTTAATCACTTAAGAAATGTGATTAATGCTTTTTTGGGGAAGTTGTCTTCATTGCTTGCATATTTTGTTCAGGTGGAATTTGTCAGATTTGTTTTAATTTCTCTTCTCCTCATCAGGTTTGTTTTCCCTCTCTTAGTTAAAGCTAGGAAAACACATTTTTTTTTTTTTTTTTTTTTGAGACAGAGTCTCACTCTCTTCCCCTGGCTAGAGTGCAGTGGTGTCATTATAGCTCACTGCAATCTTAGACTCCTGGGCTTAAATGATCTTTCTGCCTCAGCCTCCTGAGTGGCTGGGACTACAGGTGCATGCCACCACGCCTGGCTAATTTTTCTATTTTTTGTAGAGATGGGGTCTTACTCTTGCTCAGTCTGGTCTTGAACTCCTGGGCTCAAGCTATCTTCCTGCCTCGGCCTCCCAGAGTGCTAGGATTATAGGTGTGAGCCACTGTGCCCAGTCCACAAATCTTTTATTTAACAGATTTTTATTTATTCATTCTAAATTGCAGCTGTGTTTTTGTATAGATCTTATTACGTATTATTGCAAAGGGAAAGACCAATTCAATTTTTTTTAGTTAGTAAGGAAAATTTGATCATTTCTTCAAGAAATAGTTATTCTTTGTTGACCACATGCCAGGCCCTAGGCTCTAGGCAGTGAGGATGAAACAGTGATGTCTATTCTCAAGTGAGACACTTGAGAAATAATTTGAATGAAGAACTCTTTTAACCTCAGTTTTGGAGAACATTTGGTATATAGTGTATGATTTTGAAATAATTTTGGAAAATCTTGTAGTTCCTAAGTTATATCAGGGCTATAAACTAAATGGTATTTTTGATAATATAATATGCACCTGTATCTTAATTAGTGGCACTATTGGAAGAGATTTGTAAAATGGTATGAATAGCAGCACTACATACCAGATAATCTAAAGAGTTTCTTATGTTGAAGTTGGAACGTAATATATGGTTTTAAGTCATATTTACTTTCTTTTTTTTTTTTTTTTTTTTTTTTTTTTTTTGAGACAGAGTCTCACTCTCTTGCCTGGGGCGAGTGCCATGGCATCATCCTAGCTCACAGCAACCTCAAACTCCTGGGCTCAAGCAATCCTACTGTCTCAGCCTCCCGAGTAGCTGGGACTACAGGCATGCACTGCCATGCCCGGCTAATTTTTTTTTTCTATGTATATTTTTAGCTGTCCAATTAATTTCTTTCGATTTTTGGTAGAGATGGGGTCTCGAACTCCTGAGCTCAGAACGATCCGCCCGCCTCGGCCTCCCAGAGTGCTAGGATTACAGGCGTGAGCCACCGCGCCCAGCCCCATATTTACTTTCTTAATTCTGTTCTCCTTTGTTATTTTTAAAATTAATTTGTATCCTTTGAACTGATGCCAACTGGTGTTTAGAGTGAGGATAAGTGTGGGAGGAAGTAACCTAGAGGCATAACATAAGGAAATCAGCCCTGCAGCAGAAGTATACTGAGGATAAACTCCTAAAGCGGGTGATAAATAAGAAGGTCATCACCTGTACAAATTGAGTGTTAAAACATATTGAAGTTTTAAAACATATTGACATAAGTCTTCTTTCTTCCATTAGATTTTAATCTGCCATTCTCAGCTGATATAATCCTGACCAAAGAAAAGAACACAACTTCACAAAGATCCACTCAGGAAAAATTACATTTAGAAGGGAGCGCCCTGTCTGGTCAGGTTTCTGCAAAAGTAAACACTTTTCGAAAAAGCAGACGACAGCGTAAAATTACCCATCGCTATTCTATAAGAGATGCAAGAAAAACACAGCTTTCCACTTCAGATTCAGAAGCCAATTCAGATGAAAAAAGCATAGCAATGAATAAGCACAGAAGGCCCCATCTGCTGCAGCATTTTGTAACACAGTCTCCTAAAGAAGACCACCTTACAGTTAAACTTGAGCACTTAGCAACCAAAGAACAGACTCCTCCTGGTACCATGGCTTTGGAACATTCCAGAGAGATTATTCTAAGACAGGAGTCAAACACTGACATTTTAAGTGAGCCAGCTGCCTTGTCTGTTACCAGTAACATGAACAATTCTCCATTTGACTTGTGTCATGTTTTGTTATCTCTATTAGAAAAAGTTTGTAAATTTGACATTAGCTTAAATCATACTTCTGCTCTAGCAGCTAGCGTAGTGCCCACACTGACTGAATTCCTGGCAGGCTTTGGAGACTGCTGCAATCTAAGTGACAACTTGGAGAGTCAAGTGCTTTCTACAGGTTGGACTGAAGAACCAGTGGCTTTGATTCAACGAATGCTCTTTCGAACAGTGTTGCATCTGATGTCAGTAGATGTTAGTACTGCAGAGATGATGCCAGAAAGTCTTAGAAAAAATTTAACTGAATTGCTTAGGGCAGCTTTAAAAATTAGAACTTGTCTAGAAAAGCAGCCTGACCCTTTTGCACCAAGGCAAAAGAAAACATTACAGGAGATTCAGGAAGATTTTGTGTTTTCAAAGTATCGTCATAGAGCCCTTCTTTTACCTGAGCTTCTGGAAGGAGTTCTACAGATCCTCATCTGTTGTCTTCAAAGTGCAGCTTCAAATCCCTTCTACTTCAGTCAAGCCATGGATTTGGTTCAAGAATTCATTCAGCATTATGGATTTAATTTATTTGAAACAGCAGTTCTTCAAATGGAATGGCTGGTTTTAAGAGATGGAGTTCCTCCTGAGGCCTCAGAACATTTGAAATCCCTCATAAATAGCGTGATGAAAATAATGAGCACTGTCAAAAAAGTAAAATCTGAGCAACTTCATCATTCAATGTGTACGAGAAAAAGGCACAGACGCTGTGAATATTCTCACTTCATGCATCATCACCGAGATCTCTCAGGTCTTCTTGTTTCAGCTTTTAAAAACCAGGTTTCCAAAAACCCATTTGAAGAGACTGCAGATGGGGATGTTTACTATCCTGAGCGCTGCTGTTGTATTGCGGTGTGTGCTCATCAGTGCTTGCGCTTACTGCAGCAGGCTTCCTCGAGCAGCACTTGTGTCCAGATTCTTTCAGGTGTTCATAACGTTGGGATATGCTGTTGTATGGATCCCAAATCTGTGATCATTCCTTTGCTCCATGCGTTTAAGTTGCCAGCACTGAAAATTTTTCAGCAGCATATATTGAATATCCTTAACAAACTTATTTTGGATCAGTTAGGAGGAGCAGAGATATCAGAAAAAATTAAAAAAGCAGCTTGCAATATTTGTACTGTTGACTTTGAACAACTAGCCAAATTGGAAGAGACGCTGCAGGGAAACTCATGTGATGCTGAATCCTCCTCAAGTTTATCTAGTCCTTCTAATAGATTTCAAGGGATCCTGCCTAGCAGTGGATTTGAAGACTTGTTGTGGAAATGGGATGCCTTAAAGGCTTATCAGAACTTTGTTTTTGAAGAAGACAGATTACAGAGTATACAGATTGCAAATCATATTTGCAATTTAATTCAGAAAGGCAATGTAATTGTTCAGTGGAAACTGTATAATTACATATTTAATCCTGTGCTCCAAAGAGGAGTTGAATTAGCACATCACTGTCAACACCTAAGCACTACGTCAGCCCGAACTCATGCATGTAGCCATCATAACCAATGTTTGCCTCAGGAAGTACTTCAGATTTATTTAAAAACTCTACCTATCCTGCTTAAATCCAGGTTTGTATGTGTGTGTGTGTGTGTAGATTTTTTTTCTCATTTTATACTTTTGAATGAGTTGATAAAGTGTATGCGTTTGAACTTCTTGCTGATATTTCCAGGGCTTCACCTGTAGTATAATTGTATTTATTCATTCCTAGGATTTAATTTGAGTTTGTCAGCAAAAAAAGTTCCCCTCCCATGTGAGATTTGTTTTAACCATTTATTTGTGTGTATATGTATGTATGTATGTGTCTTTATTGGGGTGGTTATAGAGAAGAGGGTAAAGCCATTGATTTTACTGTCTTAGTGAAAAAGTAAAGTTTTAAGTATACTTCTGAGAAAAAAATGGATGCAACACAGATATCGAAAAGCAGGGCAAGTTTAAATTAGTTTTATATTTACTTGATAGAATATAGTTATTCATTAAACTGTTTACAAAGGTCATGTTGGAACACAAGAAAAAGCTTATACTATTTTATGGGTAAAATATACAAAATTAAAATAGTATTCACTTATTTACAACTATGTAAAATATGCATATACATAAAATAATAATTATTTATTGAGACAGTGGCATTAATGGGATTATTTTTTAAATAGCATATTTACATTTATTACCTAAGTAATATATGTAGAAAAATTAGAAAATACACATAAGCAAAAAGAAGACAACTAAAATTACTTTTTAGTCCACCAATAAGTTTTCCAGATTTTGTGATTGTCAAGACTGGTACTTTTAAAAAATAACTTTATAAATAAACTTGCTTTTGCTAGGTAGACTGACTTTTCAAATTCATGCATATATAATTTTAAAAACTTATAAAAAATATAACCAATCATTATTATCTTCATTTGTGGCTTTTTTTTTGTCCATCTGAGTACAACTACTTTAAAACTAATATTGATGTGGTCATTGCCTTACAATTATTTTTTAAAATTTCTGACATTCTGGCATTGTTTAAGTAGAACTGACTTTGATTTGAAAGTTTTGTGACTCCTTGGCTTATTTGTGGACAAACTGCATCTTTATCAAGTAAGGGCTGAGAATCACTGAGCTGATTTATATTGAAGTTATTGCTAGGATTCTAATGATCTAGACACGTGAGTCTCACCTAAGACAGGGCTGAAACCTTTAATGTTTGTATCATTGATTCAGATCAACTAGCCAAATTAGAAGAGATACTGCAGGGAAACTCATGTGATACTGAACATTCTGAAGAAGATTTTCAGCTCTGTAGTTTGGTTTTTTCTCTTTATGAGGTGCAGATTTAAAGCAAACAAAAAGTCTCAAATGAAACATCAGACAGACAAATGAACAAACCAATGCCTGCTTGCCCTCATGGTGTCTACCTCAAGTGTGGTGGTGGTTGTGGTATTTAGAATTTACATAAAATTTGCCATTTGAAGAAAAATATTCTTACCTGAATTACTTCATTTGATTTGTGACACATATAATCTTTCCTTTTTAAATACTGCAGGAGCTATATGTGCATTGTTTCTAGAAGGGTGTAAGAATAATTTAGAAAGTAACTTGAGGTCCTGGTCACACTTAAGAAATTTAGCCAGATAACTGATGAATCAAATTAGGTAGTATTTGGTATATACCACATTGCAGTATTGGCATATTACATACTATATGTACCTATTTATAAATGTTGCTATATGTAAAATCTTTTATGTGTTTTTTTCCCACAGGGTAATAAGAGATTTGTTTTTAAGTTGTAATGGAGTAAATCAAATAATTGAATTAAATTACTTAAATGGTATTCGAAATCATTCCCTAAAAGCATTTGAAACTCTGATAATCAGCCTAGGGGAACAACAGAAAGATGCTTCAGTTCCAGGTATTGACGGGATAGACCCTGAACAGAAGGAGTTGTCCTCTGTAAATGTAGGTACTGCTTTTCATAACCAGCAAGCTTATTCAGATTCTTCTCAGAGCCTCAGCAAATTTTATGCCAACCTCAAAGAAGCTTATCCTAAGAAACGGAAGACTGTTAACCAGGATGTTCATATCAACACGATAAACCTGTTCCTCTGTGTGGCATTTTTATGCGTAAGTAAAGAAGCAGAGTCTGATAGGGAGTTGGCCAATGATTCAGAAGATACTTCTGGCTATGACAGCACAGCCAGTGAGTCTTTAAGTCATATGCTGCCATGTTTATCTCTTGAGAGCCTTGTCTTGCCTTCTCCTGAACATATGCACCAAGCAGCAGACATTTGGTCTATGTGTCGTTGGATCTACATGTTGAGTTCAGTCTTCCAGAAACAGTTTTACAGGCTTGGTGGTTTCCGAGTATGCCATAAATTAATATTTATGATAATACAGAACCTATTCAGAAGTCATGAAGAGGAGCAAGGAAAAAAGGAGGCAGATACAAATGTAAATGAAAACCAAGATTTAAACAGAACTTCTCAACCTGGGATAACTACAAAGGAAGATTTATTATCTTTGGCTGTAAAAAGTGACCCCACACCATCAGAAACGGGTAGTTTAAAAAAGAGTGCCGACAGTTTAGGTACATTAGAGTCACAGTATATTTCTTCCATAAATGTGGAACAAATTTCTGCTACTGAAGCTGCTCCTGAGGAAGCAAAGATATTTACAAGTCAAGAAAGCGAGACCTCACTTCAGAGCATACGACTTTTAGAAGCCCTTCTGGCCATTTGTCTTCATAGCGCCAGAACTAGTCAACAAAAGGTGGAATTGGAGTTACCTAATCAGGTAATCTCTTGTCCTTAGTCCAGCTCTTGTGTAATATATAAATACACACACACACATACATATATATTTAAAGTTCTAAGTTAATACTATTCTAGTTTTGTTTTTCCAAAGATTTTACATTTTGAGATGCTCCTGTATGCTTAGCACAGTACCAGGTACTGTGGAAGATATAAAGGAGCACATGACCCGGTTCTTGCCCTAAAGAAGCTTAGGATTTAGTTTGGAATGCAAAACCCCATGTGAAAAAGTATATCATTAAGTGTCAGATGAATAATAATGGATGTTGTATTTCAAAGTTCAAAGTTCTCAATTTTGCTGTGATGCTGTTGGGTACCCTTCCCAGATCTGCTTTACCAAACTGATGTGCTCATTGCCATCTGCTCATCAGTACCTGTCTTCCAAGGATTGCCCTTGGCTGACAGGAGGCGCCTTGCCTGGAGATGCCTGGGAAGGGTGCTCATAGCTAATGGCTAATGGACGTGACTCTGGGGTGAGGACAGTCTTTGTGGTACAGTTCAGGCTTCAGAGCTTCCCAGGAAACTAGGCTGGGACCAGACTTCTCCTGAACCCACATCTTTGTCCAGATTTTCCCCCTGACCTCTTCTGCTTCCCTCATACCCTTACAAATTTTCTCCTGAGAGGACTTCTTAACAAAAAAGGAATCTAGGGACCTTGGAATGTGACAGATCTCTTTCTTCTTGTTCTTACTAACTAACCCTTAACTGTTCTGTCAGCCAACAGGCTCTTCATTCTCCAGTTCCAACCTCTATATTGCCTCATATCTAAAAATTCTCGATGCTTCTAAATTGCTCACAATTAAAATCTACACTCTGTACCATAGCATTCAAAACCCTTCACAGTCTTGCTTTTATTTCTTTGCTTAGCCTCATTTCTTGCCATTCCTCACTATGCTGTAGTCAAAACCAAACAAAATTAGTAAAGTGCTTGATAAATAAAAATGTTATTAATTTTAATGATAGGATGTTTATAGAAGAGATATTTATACTGTCATTTTACTTTTATATCAACTATCAATAGACTAGCTTTCTACTCGTTAAGTAAATATTAATTTGTCATTTATCTTCTTACTGTTTAGTTTTTTAAAAGCATGTTATTAATATTCTTACTCTCTTTTATTTTACCTTAGAACTTGTCAGTGGAAAATATATTGTTTGAAATGAGGGACCATCTTTCCCAGTCAAAGGTGATTGAAACAGAATTAGCAAAGCCTTTATTTGATGCCCTGCTTCGAGTTGCCCTGGGAAGTCATTCAGCAGATTTTGAACATAATGATGCTATGACTGAGAAGGTATGAATAACATACGGTTGTGTTATTTGGGTGTGACTAGCAGAGGCAGAAGTGTGTGGGATGGGGCTAGGACACTGATGAATGTGGTTAGAACACAGGGACCAGGATTTGATCAGGTGAGTTTGATGGATCATATTTTCATCACCTGGGATGGACAGTATTTCGTCACTACCCTATCTCATAAAAAACAGGAGGGCAATATGATAGGCTTTTCTTTACATAATCTGGAAATTTACTGAGAATTACTCCCAATTAAGGTAAAAATGTATTATTTGATTTGATAAGTCTTATGTATATCTGATAGTTTATTAAATGATAATTCAGGGATGATGCTGATTTTGCTATCCCATATGGTCCTGTGTTGTTGGTACAGCTAATATTTCTAGAACTTTCTACTCAACATAAAAATGTCTACTAATCATGTAGAAAATAGCCATCACAGTGTTTCAGTTGTTTGTGTTAACATTTTTATCCTGAAAGAACTATTTTAATTTTTTTCCTGAAACTTTGTGATGCATATTTAGTTCATTTCCCTCTCATTGCATATTTCTATTACCTTTGTCACCTATCCTTTATCCTTATATAACTTCTCTTTTAACTCCTTGGATTAGTCATATAGATGATGTTTATCATCTCTTGCCATAATATTTTATGTTACCATTTGTCATAACTTAAAAACTTGCTGAAATAGCTATTAACGCCTTCTCATTATATTGCTGAATCAACTGGTTAACTGTAAAATGTTAAAATACCTATTTTATTCTACCTTTTATTGATGTTACAGTGATCAGGTACTTTGAGCATCTTTAAAGTAAAAGTATTTTCTAGAATGAAAAGTATTAGTAGCATTTTTATAAGAAAAGGAAAATTTTTTGCTACAAGGTGTTACACAGAAAGTTAATGCTGGAACTCTTGTTCTGAGATGATTGTACATAGACAATTGCATTCTGAAATCTTTAAATTAATCCCTTTAAAAAACCATCATGTCTCCTCTAGTTATCTAATTTATGAAACATTTTATTTATAAAATCCCTAGGAAAAAATCTTTTTCTATTAACAAATCTATAAAAATAATATATATGAGGGATCTTCAAAAAGTTCATGGAAAATGTGTATTGTGAAAAAACTATGCATGGATTTCAAAATTTTTTGCACCAAAATAAACTTACACTAACTTGTTATAATGCATCTGAAAATGATCTAGTTTGAGGCACTAAGAAGCTCAAGTCATCAGTTCGAAAGGACCCCCTATCAGAACAACATGTATCCTGTTAAAATTGAAGCAAGAACAAACATCAAGTTTATGTTGAAGCTTGTATGGAGGAATGGTGAAATCATTGATACTTTACAGAAAGTTTGTGTGGACAGTGGCCCAGAGAAATCAGCAGTTTACAAAAGGATAACTCATTTGAAGAAAAGACAAGACAACGTTGAAGATAAAGCCTGCCACGGCAGACCATCCACATCAATTTGTGAGAAAAAGCTTCATCTTCTTCATGCCCTAATTGAAAAGGACCAATAATTAACAGCAGAAACAATAGCCAACAGCATAGACATCTCGATTGGTTCAGCTTACACAATTCTGACTTAAAAATTAAAGTTGAGCAAACTTTCCACTTGATGAATGCCAAAACTATTGCACCCAGATCAGCTGCAGACAAGAGCAGTGCTTTCAATGGAAATTTTAAACAAATGGCATGAAGATCCTGAAGCATTTCTTTGAAGAATTGTCACAGGGAAGGAAACTTGTCTTTATCAGTACAATCCTGAAGACAAAGCACAATCAAAGCAATGGCTAACAAGGGCAAAAGGTCATGGCAGCAGTTTTTTGGGATGCTCAAGTCATTTTGCTTGTTGACTTTCTGAAGGGCCAAAGAACAGTAATGTCTGCTTATTGTGAAAGTGTTTTGAAAAAGTTAGCCAAACCTTTAGCGGAAAAACGCTTGAGAAGACTTCGCCACAGAATCCTCCTCCACCATGACAGCACTCCTGCTCATTCCTCTCATCAAACAAGGACAATTTTACAAGAGTTTTGATGGGAAATCATTAGGCACCCTCATTACAGTCCTGATGTATTTGCTCCTTCAGACTTCTTTTTGTTTGCTATTCTTAAAAAATATGTAAAGGGCACTCTTTTTTTTTTCAGTTAATGTAAAAAAGACTGTATTGACATGGTTAAATTCCTAGACCTTCGGTTCTGTAGGGATGGACTAACTGGCTGATATAATCACTTATAAAAGTGTCTTGAACTTGATGGAACATATATTAGAAGTAAAGTTTATAATTTTTATTTTTATCTTTTAATTCCATTTTTCCACAAACTTTTTGAAGTCTACTCGTGTTTATTAGCATTAAGTTGTGTGAAGTATAATTTCACTTCATTGTGATTTTTAGTCATTTCCTATTGTATAACTGGAATGAAATTTCTTAAATAGATTTATTTTTCAATAAAACTGAAATGACCTATAGCTTTCTCTGTTAGAAGCTTTCTTTTTTGAGGTAAGTTGTCTGAGAGTTTCTGGGAAATTTTGCTGAGTGAATTTCGTAATTTATAACAATTAATATTGATTACTATGGTTTTTTTATTCGAGAAAATATTGAAGCTGTCCTTAATATGACTTTGAGTAATAAATATTCTATTACTAAAAATGAGCAAATGTTACAACTTTTACCTTTGAATTACATTGATCTTACAGAGTCATCAATCTGAGGAAGAACTGTCGTCCCAACCTGGTGATTTTTCAGAAGAAGCTGAGGATTCTCAGTGTTGTAGTTTTAAACTTTTAGTTGAAGAAGAAGGTTATGAAGCAGATAGTGAAAGCAATCCTGAGGGTGGCGAAACCTGGGATGATGGTAAAATATCACTGATGTGCTTATCCCTGGATCTGCAAGTCACATTGTTAAATAGCAAAGTGGTTCATAATAATACTACTTTAGGATTTTGTATTGCCTTCCAATTTAAAAAGTGTGTCACATTATCTTGTTTGATCTTTACAAAAAATTCCAGCATTTGTATATGCAATTATGAGATGTATTTTGTTATCATGAACATTTTCTGAATGCCTAAAAACATGAGGTAAAAGAAAAATTCCCCACTTTCGTATATATTCTAGTATGAAGGAGTAACAATCAATACTAGAAATAAATAGTCTGAAGAAAATAAAACCAGGTAACATAATAGTGATAGTGATCGGGTGGTGTGAGTGAAGTCTTTTCTGAAGAGGCAATGTTTACATTGAGGCCTGAATAAAAGCAAGCTAGCCAGATGAACACTGGCAGGAAGAGCATTTCAGGCAGTTTGTTATAAAGATTAAATAATATAAGGAATGCAGAACATCTTTCTGTGACATCCAAGGATGCTGCAGCATAGATTTCTCTTAGTTTACCACAGCCCATCCTGACCTTAGGATGGAACTGCATTGCATGTGATCCTTTCTTTGTCTCGGGTTTAAAACTTGGGTAGAATGGAAAAGATGGATTGACTACAGCCAAGATATTTCTGGCAAGGCTCCATCTTATTATATGCTGGTCTTATGAATATCCCAGTACTATGAGTCTTTACTGAGTTTACAGTAGTTTATCTTCCTTACGGCTGATTTTCTCTTTCCCATCCAGTAAATGGGAATAATCACTGATATCTTACTTAAAGGGCTTGATGGACCCATGACTGTTACTTTTTGAAAAGCTATTGGCTCAATGGTGGTTTTCTTATAGTACAATTTTACCATAGTATGGATTTAATTTTATAATTGTGGGTTTCCTCTTTTTTTATGTTTTATGTTTGCTAAGCAGATCTCAAGAAATTTATAAATTTCTTAACTATATGAACTTCTTTTAAGAGTATAGCAGTCTTAAAAGATCATATTAGTCAGATTTTCCAAAATGTAATATTCAGTAAAACAGGGTCTGTTTCTCACTTATGAAGAAGACAAAGTTGAGAATTCATCCAACCAATAGCCAAGCTTACTATTTTCAAGCAATATGGACAGGCACATTGAACTACACTGTGATTTAGGGATTTTTGGGTCAGAAAGTTTGGGACAGTTTTTTTCCCCAGTCACTTCAGGAGGGATGTGTTAAATCTGTATCCCATGTCTATAAAAATTACTGTTGCTAATATTTGTAGTTCTGTCGAAGATCAAAATTACTTTTTTTTTTTGATACAGGGTCTCGCTCTGTTGCCCATGCTCGAGTGCCATGGCGTCAGCCTAGCTCACAGCAACCTCAAACTCCTGGGCTCAAGCGATCCTCCTGCCTCGGCCTCCCAGAGTGTTAGGATTACAGGCATGAGCCAACGCGCCTGGCCTCAAAATTACTTTTAAGGCTACTTATTAATCTTCAAAATATCCATGAGGCTTGATTATTCAGGCTACATATTGTAATGAAATGTCATGTTGTAGGAAAAGGTTTTGTGAACATCTTTTAGATAGCACTTTGCCACTAGATCTTCTAAAATGAATAAAGTATGAAATATTCAATGTTTAGGGAATAAAAATAATTTTTTCTTTTTCCCTTTCCAGGGGTAGATGTAAAGTCTGAAACAGAAGGTTTTAGTGTATCAAGCAGTCCAAATGTCTTACCTGAAAACCTCACTCAAGGAGAAATAATATATCCTGAGATTTGTATTCTGGAATTAAATTTGCTTTCTGCTAGTAAAGCCAAACTTGATGTGCTTGCTCATGTATTTGAGAGTTTTTTGAAAATTATTAGGCAGAAAGAAAAGAATATTTTTCTGCTCATGCAACAGGTAAAAAATGTATTTAGTTAAATGTGATCAATATTTATCAGACTCATGCCCTAAAAACACATCTCCTTATGTGTAACCCAACTTGTCTGAAAATTGAGATGATTGACTACTAATCTTTTATAGTACTTTAGGTGTGTTTTTACCTACAAATGGTATTCCAAAATCTTTTAATTCTATAGTTCTCTAAAGTAGCATAAAAAATAAATGTTATCATTGGCCTAGCCAGTAATGAATTCTCATATGTTTCTGAGAATGGGTAATATTTTAAAAATTGCATGTAATTTTAGTATGTGCCTATTGTTTTGGAAAATCAGAAACAGTATAAAGAGAAAATGAAAATTACATGGAATCCTACATATAGTATTCTTTCCAGTTATTTTAAAATACATAAATATTTATACAGTAGACCCCCCCTCAGATAATTTATTATGACATTACGATTCCTTCATGCTTTTGTGATGGTAAGAAATTTAATTTCTTACGTTTTGTTTTTTAATCTTCAGGGAACTGTGAAAAATCTTTTAGGAGGGTTCTTGAGTATTTTATCACAGGCTGATTCTGATTTTCAAGGTGAGTTGAAACTGTTAGTTTTAAACAATAGTTTTGCAATTGTTTTATGTGAAGAGTTGATTATAATGGTTTCCATTGGCATGGTGCCCTGTGATTTCAAAAGTATCTTTATATGTAATCATCTCATTTGTTTCTTAGATCCACCAAATGAAATAGACATGGTGTAAGCCTCTTTATAGAGAGGAAAATCTAGATTCCAAGGGATTGAGTTATTCAGGGGCATATACATAGAAGTGGCATTGTGGGGACTCTAACCCAGTCTAAATACTGTGTTGGTGCTGTATCTGATGTTGATCGTCTACTCTCTACTTAGTACTTCCTCAGACATTTGACAAATTCATAATAAATATATAATATGCTTTCTAACCACAAGAAACCTAAATTCTAGTTAGAGAATTAAGGCTAACATACATGAAACACTGATTTGGGTTTTTCTCATGTTTCTCTGTGATTAAATTCAGGTTATATTAATAATATTTTCATTTTATAATTAATAAGTATCTTGTGGAGAGATAACTTGAGACTATGTAAATATCCTTTTTCTTGTCATACTTTAGCTCCCTAATTTTAACATCTATTGATGATTCTTGACTGAAACAGTTAATGCTATGACATTTACCAAATAGTGATTTTATATTTTCTTCATTCCTTCTGTGTTTATTAATTGAGATTGTACTGTAAGGAAAGTTTTCTCTTTTCCCCCATTTATGTATTTAGTGTATGGGTATATTTTTATTTATTGTGCTAGGTACTTAGTGAACCTTCGTAATCTGAAGACTTACTTCCATCTTCGCCCTGAGAAATTCTATTCCATTATTGTTTACTAACAGCTTTATTGGGATGTAATTCGTGTACCATACAACTCACTCATTTAAAGTGTACAGTTCAGTATTTTTTTATTGTATGTACAGAGTCATGCAACCATCACCACAATCAATATTAGAACATTTTCATCACCCCCAAAAGAAACCGGGTACTCTTTAGCAGTTACTCCCGATTTCCTCTTAATCCTGCCCTTGGACATCACTAATCTACTTCCTGTCACTATAGATTTGCCTATTCTGGTATTTCATATAAATGAAATATATGTTCTTTTGTGACTGGTTTCTTTCCCATAACGTGTTTTAAGCATTCATTTATGTTGTAACATGTTTTAGCACTTCAGTTCTTTTTTTTATCATTTAGTTCATTTTATTTTTTATTTTGAATGGATTACTTTTTTGGTTTTCTTAATAGACTTTAGTTTTTAGAACAGCTTTAGGTTTACAGAGAAATTGAACAGATAGTATAGAGAGTTCCCGCATTATACCCCTCCCTGCCAGTTTCCCCATTATTACCATCTAAGTTTTTATGATATATGTATTATAATTGATCAACCTATATTGATATATTATTAACTAAAGTCCATAGATTATTCAAATTTCCTCAAGAATCCTATCCAAGATACCACATTATAGTTAGTTAGCGTATCTTCTTAGGCACCTCTTAGCTGTGACAATTTCTCAGAATTTTCTTGTTTTTGATCACCTTGACAGTTTTGAGGTGTCTTGACAGTTTTGAGGTGTACTGGTCAGATGTATTAAAGAATGTCCCTCTATTGGAATTTATCTGATATTTTTCTTGTGCTATCTGATTGTGATTTTGATTTGCATTTCCCTAACGATTGGTGATTTGAGCATCTTTTCATGTGCTTATTGGCCATTTATATATCTTCTTTGAAGAAATGTCTTTTCAAGCTTTTGCTTATTTTTGAAAATTGGATTCTTTTTTTGTTGAGTTTTAGGAGTTCTCTGTATATTCTAGATATTAATTCCTTAACAGATATGTGATTTGCTAATATTTTTCTTACATTCTGTGGTTTGCCTTTTTACTCTGTTGATAGTATCATTTGATGTACAGAAGTTTTTCATTTTGAACTCTAATTTGTCTATTTTTTCTTTTGCTTCCTGTACCTTTGGTGTCATATCCAAGAAATCATCAATAAATCCAGTGTTATGGAAAAATCCTAACCTTTCTTCTTAGAGTTTTATAGTTTCATCTCTTACATTTAGGTCCTCAATCCATTTTGAGTTAATATTGTATATGATGTTAGTTACGGACCCAACTTTATTCTTTTCCGTGTGGACATCCAGTTTTCCTAGCACCATTTGTTGAAAGATTGTCCTTTTTTCCCCCATTGACTGGTCTTGGCACCTTTATCAAAAATCATGATCACACTGGACTTTTGGGAGGAAGATCATAGAAGTAAAGTATCATTTTTATTACATCATATCAAGGGCACATACTGTCAACATGATTTATGACTGTTGATGTTGACCTTGATCACTTGTATTAAGTAGTGTTTGTCTGGCTTCTCCACTGTAAAGTTGCTTTTCCTTTTCCCCCTTTCTTTTCTTTTTTGGCTGGATAACATTCCATGGTGTGGATATACCACATTTTATTGATTCATTCATCAGTTGATAGACAATTGGACTGTTCCATTTTTTGCTATTATCAGTAATACTAATATGAACACTTACGTATAGGATTTAGTGTGAATTTATGTTTTCATTTCTCTTGGGTCATTTATTTCGGGTCATATGGTAACTCTGTGTTTAACCATTTGAGGAACTGACAGACTATTTTCCAAAATGGCTGCACCATCTTACGTTCTTACCATCAGTGTATAAGAGTTCTAATTTATTCACATCCTTGCCAATACTTGTTATTATCTGTCTCTTTTGTTATATCCATCCTAGTGGTTATGAAGTGGTATTTCATTGTGGTTTTGATTTGTGTTTCCCTGAAGACTAATAATGTTAAGCATATTTTCATGTGTTTCTTAGTCCTTTTTGTGCTGCTATTACAGAATGTCACAGACTGGATAATTTATAAGGAACAGAAATTTATTTTCTCCCAATTCTAGTAGCTGGGAGTCCAAGATCAAGGTGCTGGCATCTGGCAAGGGTCTTCTTGCTGCATCTTCACCTGGCAGAGGTGAAAGGGCAAAGAGGCAAAAAGGGGCTGAATTTTCCCTCCATTAAGGACATCAATCCCACTCATGAGGGCAGAGCCTTATCACCTGCTGAAGGTCCCTCCCTCTAACACCACCACAACAGTAACCAAAATTCAACATGTGTTTTAGAGGAGGTGAACATTCACACCATAGCAGTGTGCTCATTGGCTATTTGTATATCTTCTTTGGAAAAATACCTATCTAAATCCTTTACCCATTTTTAAATTGAGTGATTTGTGCTTTTATTACTGAGTAGTAAGAGTTTTTAATATATTCTAGATGCAAGTCTCTTATTAGATATATGATTTTCTCCCATTCTTTGAGTTGTCTTTTCACTTTATTAATGGTTTACTTTGAAGTACATTTTTTTTATTTTGATAAAGTCAAATTTATTTATTTTTGCTTTTGTTGCTTTGCTTTTAGTATCATATGGGAAGGTCACAAACATTTATCATTTTTAAAATAATTTTCTCCTCTCCATTTTCTTTGCTCTTTTTTTTCTTTCTAATTCTTTTTCTTTTCTCTCTTCCTTTTTTTTTTTTATTCCAGGACAAGGTAACTTCTGTATTTTTCCTTAAATTCTAATTGTAATCTTGGACTTTCTGGATTAATTTTGCACGTGTCTTACCTTTCATATTGTCTACTTCTCTTTTTTTGTACTATATTCTGGGAGATCTCTTCAATTCTAATCCAACCTGTTATTTAATTTTTAATTTTGGTAATTATATTTTAATATTTAAGAGTTCTTATTTCTTTGATTGTTTTCTGGTTATTCCTTTTTCATACAAGGATATAGTATCTTCTTATGTATATATTTGGTTACATAATGAATATTTTAAAGTTTTTTCTATCCCCTAAATTTTTTCTTTTTCCTTTGGGTTCAGTTTATCAATTTATTTGTTTTTTATATCTCAATTTTACTATTTTAGGTTGCTGATTCTCTAATATTTTATGAGCCTTTTTAACCCATTTATATTTTTAAAAACTGTTGGGAGTTCCTATAATATTATGAAAGTAAATTTGTTCTCCTTTTTGGCCTCTTTCCTGAATGGATATTCTGTTGAAGAGCTCTGTGTGGATGTGCCAGCGGAAGATTAGGGGGCTCCCCAAATACCCTAATGAAGAGAACTTTACTTTGGGGGACCATCAGGGCCACTATTACCCCATGTGGCACTTTGCATACATTAAAAAAATACATCTTCCACATGTTAGAGCTTGGCTAACAAATAGTATCTTTGTACTAAGAAAAAGGTATTCCTTTCTTTATTCAGGCAACACAGCCCAACACCAGGATGCATGGCTTAATGAACAGCATTCAGGCTTTATTTCAGTCTAGATTTTTCCCTTTGATTAGACAAGTTGACCAGTTTGCAGACTGTACAGTTATACTCAGTAGCCCTGATGCTAACATCCCACTGTATGTCTGAGCTTTTGCCTGGCAATCTATTCCATTTCTTTAGAGAAGAGTTATGTTTTTGGCCTCAAAATGAAAGCTGAGCTGTCTGTACTTTCTACTGAGAAACAGGGAGCAAGGTGGATATTCACAGATAGATCTTTCACTAATCCCTGTGTTGTCAGCCACACTCTCACTCCTTCGCCACACTTTGGGTGGACAGATTGGCTCCCCACTGCTCTGAGACTCTTTGTAATTCAAAGGAATTCTAGACTGTGGCTTTCTTTTTTATCCAACTACTTTTCCTCTTCAAGAAATATTTTTCAATCTCTTACCTGATATGCCCTACCGCTCCCTCCCTTTTTTTTTTTTAATCTTCCTGTTATGGGTTTGTTCCTTTTTATAAAAATTCTGTACTTTAGTGCAGTGAGTTTTTAGTAGTACACAGAAGCGAGTATATGTATTCATTCCCCTATTTTGAACTGGAACCTATCAGTTTTGAGCTGGAAAAAAAAAAAATCCAAGCACATGCATTTTTTACTTTGATCACATTACTTTCCTATTCAAAACCCTTCATGGATTCATATTACAGGATTCATGCTATTTTATAGTCTTGTTGCAAGTAGTCTTTTCAGATATACCTACTGTTATATTACTGCATCAGCTCTTTGCTTCTATAAAATATGTTACTTAAACATGGCTTCTATTCTTTAACCTTCAAGTCTTACCCAACTACCAGTCTTTTAAGATACATCTTGAGTTTTACATCAGGATTATTTTTGTCATGTATAAAGTGAAGATAATGTCGAATTTGCAGGGGGTTTTTTTTGTGATAGTCAGCTGAGATAATGCATGTAAAAATACTTTGAACACTATAATGTGCTCTACAAATGTTAGTTATTATTTTACTTTAAATAATTCTATGAATTTATGTACTACCATTTATGTTTTATGCTGAACCCATGGTAGAATAAAGAAAATGTTCAAACTAAATAGTTTGTGCTATTTAAGCATGTAAATAATTGTTAATGTTTCCACTTTTATTTCCTGTTATGTAATTTTATATTTAGAAAGTGATAGTTATACTTTAAACATTTTCAAGGTGAGAAGATAACAGACTGTTTTGTGGTATGGGAGTGGTATCAACTTAATTTAACAAATACTGTGTGGATTTATGCTTCTTTAAGGAATGCCCTTAGTTTACTTGTAGCTAACTAATCTTTAAGAAAAGTGGTTTTGTTGTTTTTGACGGTTAGTTGGTTGGTTCGCATTTAGTTATATTGTTATTTCCTCAGCAAATTTTGTGATTACTGTACTAGATATTTTATAATCCATTCAGGATGTTACAGTAGTGTTTGCTTTCAATGAAATTGCTAATTTCCTTTAATCAAATATATGCTAGTTTTAATTTTTTCCCTCTTTCTTTAATTTAGCCTGCCAGAGAGTATTGGTGGATCTTTTGGTATCTTTGATGAGTTCAAGAACATGTTCAGAAGAGCTAACCCTTCTTTTGAGAATATTTCTGGAGAAATCTCCTTGTACAGTAAATATGCTATAATTTTTACATTTTTCACTGATACCTTAATAGAATGTATTTTTAATTATTTGGAAATGTCTAAGCTCTTTCTTTTGATGTGGCAGTTATATAGTCAATTTTGTATTATCATGTGTGAAGTTCTCAATTATTTTATTATTAGCACATATTTCAACCATTTCACTTTGATTTTGACTAACCAGACATATCATTGGGATCATAGTCCCTTTAACTCACCTTATCCCTAATTTTGTGCTTAAGAAATGCCAAGTAATTTTAATTACTGAAGAGAACTTAATTGTGAATAATTATAACCATCTTAGGGATTGTGCTTTTCTAAAAAATCATTATCCACTCTTCATTCATCTTCTACATTTCTTTCCATTGGTGTTGCTTAGTGGCTTTTTTAGACTGTTCTTTGCTGGGAAACCCATTTTTATAATGAAGTCTTGGCTAGAAGCATAAGCAAATAAAACAGAAAACTTTGGAGCTGTTTTGTTTGAAGCAGGAATGGATGTTCCAGAACTCTGCTTACTTTACCACCCCTCTCCAGTACGGAGGACCCTGAGGGAGCTCTGTGGAACGAAAGTTAAAAACGGCTAGGGTAGATCATGGAGAACCGTTTATTTATGGAATGCTTCTCTTACTTCTTCTGAGTGTATTTCTCATTGTTGTAATCAACATCAGATGTTATTTTATTCATGCATAGGGCATCATACTAGGTTAATCTTTTCTACTTTTTTCCTTATCTCTGCTAGTCATTGTTCTACTCTTTAATTAAATGCTCATTTCCTCATATATTTTCTATAAATTCTACATTTCAGTTTAACCAAAAACTTGTAATTTAAAATAAAACCTTATTTCAATTGCCAAACACTGATAAAAGAAAATTTACTTGATTATGGAAAAAGCATGTGAAATAAGCTGGAAAATAATTGAGCACTCGATTTTATAAAGTCTGGAATGCAATAGTATCATTCAGAAATCTGGAGAATTTGTAAGATCTCTGGTTATATCCCTGATTTTAAAATAATTGAGAGAAGAACCATAGATAATTTGGAAGTAAGCATCCTTCTTTGGAAGAAATGATTACCGATATAAGTATCATATTTAATTTATAATACTTAAAACCAACTTGTAAACATTAGATTTGTACCATAAAAACATCTGAACATGAAACAAATTAAACACAAGAGATTACATATTTTAAGAATGAAATCTCTGTTTCATATTTTATCTCAACTACACAAAAATGAAAATTTTTAAGATTTGGTAATAGGAAGGTATTTAAATAGGAATGCTGATATGTGTGGGTATGTTTGTATTTGCATTTATAACCTGAATTTCAAGATTATCATGTACTTTGCAACATGATTATAAAGTTTTATTTGTTTTTCTTTTTTTCTAGAAAATTATTCTTCTGGGTATTCTGAAAATTATTGAAAGTGATAATACTATGAGCCCTTCACAGTATCTAACCTTCCCTTTACTGCATACCCCAAATTTAAGCAATGGTGTTTCATCACAAAAGTGTCCTGGAATTCTGAACAGTAAGGCCATGGGTTTACTGAGAAGAGCACGAGTGTCACGGAGGAAGAAAGAGGCTGATAGAGGAAGTTTTCCCCATCGGCTGCTTTCCTCTTGGCACATAGCCCCAATCCACTTGCCATTGCTGGGGCAAAACTGCTGGCCACACCTGTCAGAAGGTTTCAGTGTTTCACTGTGGTTTAATGTGGAGTGTATCCATGAAGCTGAGAGTACCACCGAGAAAGGAAAGAAGATAAAGAAAAGAAACAAATCATTAATTTTACGAGATAGCAGTTTTGATGGCACAGGTATGATGACAGGGTTATCAGATTTGTACACAAAGATTTTCCAGACAGCAATTTTGGTTGAACACTAAGACTATAGCAATGTTCTAACTTGCTCTGAACATGCTCTCCCCCTTAAATGCCTTACTTAGTGGTTGTAGGTCCTGACTTCCAAAGCCTGAGTTGTCAGATACCCTTAACTCTCCTTTTTCTTCTCTATTTTTGTCTTTTATGAAGGTTGGGGGGTCACCACATTTCAACTTCTACCGGGGTCATCAGCCCCATTTCCGGCCTCTTTCCTGGTCTCATTACTGGATGCAGGTGGCTCCTGATGTTAGGAAAGGAAAGGATAAAACCCTGTAGCCACTTTTCTTTCTGCTACCTGTTTCCCAACCCCTGTTAGTCAGCCTCCATTTCATCTTTCTTTTATTTCAAGCTCTTCTCATGCTGTGTCTTACCTCAGTGGCCCTTTCCTAGTTCCTGTTATAGAATGTTTAAATGGATCAGCCATTCTCCAAAGTTAGAATAAATGTTATTCCAGTTCTTTCTGTAACTGAAGAATTGCTGTTATACTGCTAGGAAACTAAATCTTGTTACTCATACAACTAGGACAGAAAGAAACTATTCACTAAAAAGCAGTTTATGGTGGGAAGTAAAGTAGGTAGGATAATTCTTAGGGTCCATTGAAAGAATGAAATGACTGAATAAGACATGTTTAGGATTTTACATGTACCTGAAGGTGCAGACCTCAATAACTCTTCATTCCGCACATCTTACCCACTGGAGCCTCTGTTTTAGAACACTACACCTTCACTAGTGTCTGATTTCCACTGACCTAGATGGAAGGAAAGGAAAAATCCCTAATGACACTGTGAAGATTGAAATGGTGGGAGATGTCACCTGATATCTGCAGTTGGAGCTCTGAATCCATTTTTTTATAGACACATTTCCTTTTTAATCTCAGCAGATAATTTGTAATGTTTCAAGTAGTAATAGAATTTTCTTTTGGGAATTGAATTCTTTTGGGAATTGAAGTGATAGCCCTGCATGTGATAGCATTGGTTATGATGCTGTGTAATGTACTTCGAGCTCTTTCTGTGCGTGAGCATTTTAATCTTAACAAGTCAGTAGGCGCTCATACTATCTGTATTTTTAGGTGAAGTTAAGCAGCATGACCAACTTATATAACTATTAATAGTAAGCGATGGAAAGGGATTCAAACCCACCTTTATTTAATTACAGAGCTTTTAAACATCATGACCATACTATAAGCTGTGCAGATTGCTTTCTCATATTTTAAGGGGGGCAATCGCAATGTAAACAGTCTCTTATAAAATGAACAAATATACTCAGTGACCTGAGAAAAGTAAATATTGGAAATTTTTTAATATTTTAAAGATGTATTAGAAAGCTTATTTTAGAAAGATGATTTTGCGTAAACACTAAAACATGTAAAAATAGAAGACATATATGAAAATTTTTGAAGAGAGATGAAGAAAATATTGCAGTGATATCACATCTTTTGCCAACAGACTGTATGCCTTTGAGCAAACCTCTCAGCATCTCAATTCTATCACCCCATAATATTTTCCTAGTCAGATTTTTGTGAGCATTAAGTTAAGAAATATTTGTAATATTCCTGTAGTTCTTAGGTACACACTGGTTTTTGTCCTAGTCTTTTATTTGTACAAATTCAGATTTGGTATATAGACATTTTTTAAATGTCACATCAGATATGCATTCTCTTTGTATATTATATCTTGGGCAGTAGTCCTCAAAATAGTAAGTGACTTTAACTCTTCTTTTTTACAGCTATTGTTATTGCTGGGGGGAGTGGTTGTAAAAATTGGTGGTGGTTTTACCTATTGAAAAATGACAACTAATGATATATATGCAATCTAGTAACTAGTAATGTTCATCGTCTCTAAAAATCTGAGCCTTTGCACATGCATTTTGTATTTTTGTATGTCATAACAGCTTTCCATAAAGTCACATGCGTTGTAATAACAGGTAGCTCATCATACATTTTCAGGTAGTTCTGGGTTTTAAATGGTGAGGAAGAGGAGTCAGGCTGACCAGATATCGCAAAGCCTGTAAGCATTTATCTTTGCTTGCCTTAAAGAAACATTAATGTAGTGTTTCAGAATCATTTAGCAATTACATTCAAAGATTGCTCACCAGGGTATCTAAATAATGAATATATTCAAACACTACATTTTTCTGAAAAGATATTTAATATGATCAGTTTTTAAAAATTGTACCACTGTGATAATTACAGAAGGACTTTTGGTAGTATTAGGCGTTGACAATGGTGTGTGCTCCCTGGACCAGGGTCAATGATGTCATAGTGGCCCAATCCAATTGATGAAAGAAGCTTGGTACGGATTGTAATAGGTACTCACGGTGACATCATAGTCTAGTCATGCCCACAGTTATTATACATTTTAAAACATTTAGTAACTTTTTTTTTGGAGATAGGATCTTGCTCTTTCACCCAGGCCGGAGTGCAATGGTGCAATCATAGCTCACTGTAGCCTCGAACTCCTGGACTCAAGCAATCCTCCCATCTCAGCTTCCCAAGTAGCTAGGACTATAGGCACACACCACCACAACTAGCTAATTTTTTTTTTTTTTTTTTTGTAGAGACAGGGGTCTTGCCATATTGCCCTGGCTTGTCTCAAACTCCTGGGCTCAAGCGATCTTCCCGCCTGGGCCTCCCAAAGTGCTGGGATTATAGGTGTGAGCCCACCATACTTGGCCCATTTAATAACTTTTGAAACATTCAGTTACTGTTTTTCACCTATTGTGCTTTTGTAGAATTAACATCTATACTTTGGAAATGTTGTTTGCAACAGGTCAAGCTTAGACAATCTGGGTAAATAATCTACTACAAATGAACAACGATGTTTTGTATTCTTCTAAATTCACTTTTCCACTTAATTTTTATGAACTGTTCTGCTGATCATGTTAACATCTTTTTCTTGTAGAGAGTGACAGAGCAGAAGGTGCAGAGTACATAAATCCTAGTGAGAGACTCATAGAAGAAGGATGTATTCATATAATTTCCCTGGGATCCAAAGCATTGATGATCCAAGTGTGGGCCGATCCTCATAATGGCACTTTTATCTTTCGGTATTGATTATTTTCGACTCCCCATGAATAAATCATGTATTTAAACAATATATGTAAGAAACGTTAATGTGAAATCTGCTTATCAAAATCATTACAGCAAAGAAAAAGCCTTACTAAAAAAGAAAATACATTCTAGTAGTTATTAATACTTCCATAACAGTATATTATTCTATCCAAAAATCTATAAAGTCTAAAATAGATTATGTTAATTCTCTTTAGGTTTTAGATCAGATACTATAATCTTATCGTATGGAAATATTCTATCAAATTGCAGTGGTCTTATAGTGTTATTAACAGACAAATGTTTTCCACGTAGATAATTGATAGCCGATATGTAATAAGCTTGGGTTGTCCTTGCTGTCTTGTCCTTTTCCCGCTATCTCATGTATTAAGTGGTGTAGATACAAGTCTTCTATTTGTATTAAGTAAATAAGAATTACAGGATACTGTCTGTATAAAACTCAGATCTAAACAAATCAATGTTATTTAGGCATATAAGCTTTGTAAATGTTATAAATGTTACTAGGTGCTTTATATACATTATCTCATTCTTTCAGTAATCCCTCAAAGTAGGTTAGACCTCCAATACTTCTGGTATTTAGACATTTATGTATACTTTGTATTAATTTTTCTATGAACCAAATATTACATTGTATTAGTAATTTCTAAAAGGGCAATGACTATATAAATAGTAATAATAAATATTTTTTTGCAAACTGAATTCTGAAAACTATTGCCTACGTTATTAACACCAGCCAATGAGCCTAATCTATTTTAGTTCATGAATTGAGGTAATAATATAATAAATAACTAAGTAGATTATGGTGTATAAAAAAGAACTACTGACTTTTCAAGTAATTTTTAGAAAAATAGAACTGATTTTTAACCTCACTTAAATATGTAGAATTGTAGTTGCTATACATGTGTTAAATACCGAGGTCAGAATTTTCATGTTTTGAGCCTGTGCCTTTTCTCTTTTTCTGTAGTGTGTGCATGGATTCAAATGATGACATGAAAGCTGTTTTACTAGCACAGGTTGAATCACAGGAGAATATTTTCCTCCCAAGCAAATGGCAACATTTAGTACTTACCTACTTACAGCAGCCCCAAGGGAAAAAGAATATTCATGGGAAAATCTCCATATGGGTCTCTGGACAGAGGTATGAAGCGTTGTGAGAAAATGCATATTAATCTCAGTTATAATTTTAAATTTAATTAGTCTGTTATAGCTTCTGAAACACATTACAGAGAACTGTAGGTAAAATTTATTATGTATTAACATAGGAGTTGGATATTTTTTTCCTATTTATCATTTTCCTACCAAATAAACCTCCCTTGGAAGTAACTGCTGAAAATTAACATTTGGGTTTGGGGAGCATGCAGAAACCTGGACACAGACATTTGTATCAATTATATTAGAGAGAAACAGAATCTATAATTTTGTCCCTCAAGCCCATATGCTATAAAAGTGAATCCACAGAGAATTATTTAAATTAAATGGCTAATAAGGATAATACCTAACTTAAATTAAGCTTTCAAAATAAATTAGAATGACTAGAGAGAAATACATCAGGTGATAGATTCAGATAGGGTCCTAGAAATAGGTGATAGATTCAGGTAGAGTACTGAGTGATTTTACTGCACAGGAGAATTGTGGGCCAAGTTAATAAGAAACATTTTGTGGAATACCTTAATGTAAAGTTTAACCCTGCATGAACTATAAAGTATCTTGGATTTGTAAGAGTTGGGAAGTATTTTAATGAATGATATAACATGGAAGAAAATACAGAATTCAAAACCAGTATAGCATGGGAGAGGATCAACCTGACTCGAAGAGTCTAAGTTGAATAATGAGAAAGAAAAATGAATGGGCATGGTGAAGCTACCTGCCAGGAGGCTTTGAATGCCAAGATAAGTCTAGATTTAGTCAAATGGATCTTAACAGATTACATACTTACTATGTTACAGACTTTCTGCTCGGTGCTTTATATACATTACCTCCTGATTCTCTCAAAAATCCCTCAAAGTAGATTAGACCACAGAAATAACAGATTAGGCCGGGCGTGGTGGCTCACACCTGTAATCCTAGCACTCTGGGAGGCCGAGGTGGGTGGATCCTTTGAGCTCAGGAGTTCAAGACCAGCCTGAGCTAGAGTGAGACCCCATCTCTACTAAAAAAATAGAAAGGAATTAGCTGGACAACTAAAAATATACATATATATAAAAAATTAGCCAGGCATGGTGGCACATGCCTGTAGTCCCAGCTACTTGGGAGGCTGAGGCAGTAGGATCGTTTGAGCCCAGGAGTTTGAGGTTGCTGTGAGCTAGGCTGACGCCACAGCACTCTAGCCTGGGGAACAGAGTGAGACTCTGTCTCAAAAAATAAAATAAAATAAAATAACAGATTAATCTATTTACATTAATTCATTTGTTCATTCTTCACATTTATTGAGGAATTACTGTGTCCAAGCACGTGGCTGTGTTAGACCTGGAGGACAGTGGTAAACAAGACAGACACCTTCCCTGCCTTCTTGGAACTCACAGTCTAATGAGGAAGCAGAAAACAAGCAAACACAATTAAATATTTACAAATTATGACTAATACTGTGAAGGTAACAGGTTCTGAGAGAGAAAATATCAGGTTTAATACTTAAGATAGGTGGATCAGCAAAGGCCTACCTAAGAACAGGGTATTAAAGCTGAGACCTGAAGGAGGAAATGGAGCTTGCCCTGAGCAGGTGGGAGGAGTGTTCCAGGTAGAGAAAAAGGCCTGTGGAAACTAAGTGAAGACTTTCTGCTGGGCAGTCGTTGGTTATTTACAGCTGTCTAGCCTACTAATAGAGGAAGGCAGGGAGCAGGGGCTTGTGAGTGGCTTTAGGGTAGCCAGTCCCCAGTGTTTGCCACAGGAAAGAACAAGCTTTGGAGGTACACTTTTGTTTTATTCATTTAAAAAAAATGTGAAAATATATAATTAAAGCCTAATTTCCATATTCTAAATAAAATGCCATCTGGTATGAATCTTCACACCTGCCTAAGCCAGAATGGCAGCTACAGCCAATCATCAAATTGGTTTCCAGAACCTGTAGTTAAATCAGTTGGAGTTGGGGCTGGAGCTGTATGTAGAGAGCCTCTTTTTCCTCTCTCCTCTTAATTTCTTGAGCTCTCAACTTTATTCAGATTATCTCATTTAATTCTTCCAACACCACCGTGAAGTAGGTATATTATTATCTCTATTTTACATACGAGGCAACTGAGACCCGGAGTGACTTGGCCAAAGTCATGCCATAAGTAAGGGCCAGAGCTGCAACTTGAACCTAGATTCTGACCCTGCATAGAGTCCATGCTGTGAAACTCTATGCTATGCTGCCCCTCCAGCCTTTTCCTTCATCAGGTCAAGTGACAGGTGTAGGAACCATAAAGTAATTATTAGACATGTTCAGAATGAGACATTACATTTTCATCATGGACAGTTCTGAAGTTAGTGAGCGTAGCCAGTTGATTAACATATTCTTTTACTTTCTTACCCACCCACTTATTTCTACATTCCTGTGAGGGACTTACTTGCCACTCTGTACAAGTTAATGATTTCATCAGTTAACAGAGCAGTGAACAAATGACCAAGGACAAATATATTGTTATGTTGACTTAAATTTGGTGCTGCCTTCATCAGTTGAGCTATAGAATAATTTCTAAAGGAATACATTTCAAGAGGCCATTTTAAATAATACATAAGATACTGAAAATGACTCATTAGTGCTTTCTATTCTTATTTGATGAGCAGCATATAAATATGGCAGAAATATATGGCACAGAGTAGATACTTAATATTTGTTGAATTCGTTTTGTATTCATCCTGTAATAGTTTTCTTTTACCCTTAAAAATACTATTTTAAAAAAATAATTTTTTAAAGATACTATTTATATTTTAAGTCATAATGCCACTAGGTGGCAATAGTGGTTCAGTCACAGCCATTTATTTGGTCCAAGGAGAAGCATGTCATTGAAGGTATCTCACATCTTTCCTTTGTTAAAAAATTTCATGTTAAAATAGTTACTTTTTTATGTTAAATATGAAACAGCCTTAGGGAAAAGTTTTAAAATAAATATATACAAAGTTGAAATTATTAAGAGCTAACCATGTTAGCTTATTCTAAGTCTTCATCTTATTCACAAATTTTATTTAGACTTTGCCTTTATAGGTTACCCTTATTATCTTACCATGGAGTTTAAAACATTCCTAAACTAGAGGTAGAGGCTTGGCACTCTGAAGTTTTACTAGTTGAGGTAGTCCTCCTGGCTTTTGTGTGTCTCTCTGTGAGAAAGCCTTACTTTACCTTTTCAAGTCCTCTGTAAGTATTCCTGTAACCTTTATCTATGAAGAAAAAGAAACTAATCAAAAGCTCTGTAATCACTTAGCACTGAAAAAACAGAGAATGCAAAAAGCATTGGCATTTCAGTGGCTAGACAGAGGAAAATTCAGAGAAGTGATATTGTTTTTCTGATTAGTCTTCGAAGCCCTCATAGACCCACATAAAATTTTTGGAAACATGTGCCAAGATGGGAGACTTCTTTGTAAAATTAGGGGGAGGTGGGGAAGTAAGAAGGTGGTTTGTTTGTACCTGTAAACCAGGAAGGTACATACGCAGAAGTCAAGTGGCAAAGAAAACTAGCAGCAAATGTCCCGTCACACTTCCCATGGCCTGTTGTGGGCTCATCAGGTATCTCTGTTCTGCTCCCACCCCTGTGGCTTGCAAACTGCCAGCACCTCTGCCCAGACAGCAGAATCAGCCCCTTTCCCTCCGCATCACCAGCCATCTGACACTGAACCAACAAAATTATTCAAGAATTTCCTATTGTTAAACATTCATACTTTAAAAATATTCGAAGTATTTTTTAAAATACTAGTACTCCCTCAAGTCATTGATTTAACTTTGTTTTTAACGTAGGAAGCCTGACGTTACTTTGGATTTTATGCTTCCAAGAAAAACAAGTTTGTCATCTGATAGCAATAAAACCTTTTGTATGATCGGCCATTGTTTATCATCCCAAGAAGAGTTTTTGCAATTGGCTGGAAAATGGGACCTGGGAAATTTGCTCCTCTTCAATGGTATATTTTCCCCTTTGAAGCATTTCTATTTTTTTTTCCAGTTAATAAGTATTAAACTAAGTGAATTAACCTGGCTAAAATGTTGATCTCTGTTCCTACATTTATGTTATAATAAGTACCATATTTATAAGATTCTAAGATAGACTTTTTAAATATTTTAACATTTTTATAATCCAGATATGTCTTGCAATCGATATATCCATTTAATATAGAAATATCTCTCTCCCCCCTCCAAAAAAAGAGAAACTTATATTAAATCAACATTATTTTACAATCCTGGAAAACTCAGTATCATGACTTGTAAGCTTATTGTCTCTTTTATTTGTAATTTTAGTATATCCTATACAAATATCAAATTTTAGGGAGAAAATGAAATACATGATTTTTAAAAATATTTCATTAAACCTGATACATAATAGCATTTCAGGCAGTGTTTATTGAATAGATAGGAAGGAATAAAGATGTCAATTCAAATTTTATTTTAAAATGGAATTTACCAAGATATGGTTTCCATTGATTAAGTAAATCAAAACAAAACAAAAAACCTGTTTTCTGGCTTAAGGAGAAAATAGAAATTGTTTATTTTGTCAATAGCTTCCACAACTACCTTTATATACATTAATTCATCTTCCTTCATAGTTGGCATAGCTTATTTTCTCATGACACCAATTTGGAAATTGAGGTTTTATCAATTTTATAAAATATAGTGAACAACTGAAAGAATCTGGCAAAAAAAATAACTCTCGGTTTCTTGCTTTTTATGAAAAATTCTGGTCAGAGTGTTTTAAATAACTACCATTATTTTTATGCTATCCAGGAGCTAAGATTGGTTCACAAGAAGCCTTTTATCTATATGCCTGCGGACCCAACCACACATCTATAATGCCATGTAAATATGGCCAGCCAGTCAACAACTACTCCAAGTATATCAATAAGGAAATTCTGCAATGTGAACAAATCAGAGAACTTTTTATGACCAAGAGAGATGTGGACATTAGTCTCTTAATTGTAAGTTTTAATTTTATAGTAACTGTATGTAGATACATTTGTTGAAATGTGTAATTAGTTATAAATTAATTTCTACAGTTTTTCATTTTGTTCCTTAACATTTTCTTTTTTTAGAATATGTTTTTTTCTGAAAAAATTTAGAACTCTGACTTCCTTCAAAATATATTTCGGGTTTTATACTTATATCCTCTTTTCCTTGAAATTATATTTCTGTAGTAAGTTTATTGATTTAGTTAATTTTATACCTACTTGCTTCTTATGAGAAGTACAATTATAAGTCAGAGATATTTCTTACTTGAAGGAGACTGCTGTTTTGGAATGTATTTTTTCTTGTTGTTGTTGTTGAGGTGCAACAGGGGTATCTGGTTGTCAATTGTTATTGGGTGAGGGCCGGGCATGCTAACTGCTCGATAGTACGTGAGCACTATCGTGTAACAAAGGATGATCCCATCCCAAATGTCTCACCATTAAAAAAACATGCTTGTACACGGTAGCATGTGCCTGTAATCCCAGGTCCTCAGGAGGCTTAGGTGAGAGGATCAGTTGAACCCAGGAGTTCAAGACCAGCCTGGGCAATATAGTGAGACTCTGCTTCAATTAAAAAAAAAACAAAAACAAAACAAAAAAACCCCACAAAACATGCTTTAAGGAATGGTTCTCACACCTGATTGTACATCAGAATCACCCAGAGGGCTTGTTAAAATATAGGTCACTGGGCCAGAACTTCTGATTCAGTAGGTCTGAAGTGTGGCCCTGGGATTTACATTTTTAATAGGTTCCTAGGTGATGCCGATGCTACTGATTGGGAACCACACTGTGAGAACCTCTGCTTTAGGGAAACCGAGGAGCTCACACAAGTGTTTGTTCTCCAGTTTTTGGTTAATCCACTTGTTTTTATAAAAAAATTTTCGCTAATTTTTTTATTTTTCCTGAAAGAGCATAGGTCATGATAAAACTCAACAGAAATTATCACAAATAAAAATTCTAAGGGTTTTATGTGAAAACTCTTTTTAGAAAGCAAATTCCTTAAGTCTGATTTAGTAGTTTGGAGGTTATGAGGTCATGAAAGAGTGGTCAGGGAGAGGTGGTGCCCTCGTGTCAAGGTGTGGGGTCAGGTTTCTGACTAAAACTGCTACAGGCTTGACACTTTATTTTCCATCCTAATCATATATAACAGACTGCGTAATTGGTTTAGTGTGCAAATATGCTGAGTGTGCAAGTATGTCTGATTGCCGTGAGTCATAAATGAACAAAGCCCCCACCAACATCTGTGAGAAGACACTGAATATGTATATCTGACTTCCCAGAGCCTGGGCTTGGCAGCAGCTACCACTGAAACCACCTCAAAGCACATTATACATTTAAAATTTACTTAGGATGGGCGCAGTGGCTCATGGCTGTAACCCTAGCACTTTGGGAGGCCAGCCTGGGCAATGTAGCAAGACCCCATATCTAACAATAAATAAATAAATAAACCAACGTACCTTAATTTTTAAAGTAGTTTAGAGAATCCTTTTTTTTTTTTTTTTTGAGACAGAGTCTCACTCTGTTGCCTGGGCTAGAGTGCCATGGTGGCAGTTTAGAGAATCTTGACAGGAAGCCAAAAGCTGATTGCAACTATCCTTTACATGGGAGAGATATTAAAAGTTCTATTTAATTTTCATTAGGCGTGCTGACAGTCTAGAATTTTATTCCATTAGAAAGAAAGATCTAGTTTAGAGTCACTTTTAAATGAGTAGCCAACCCTTAAGCAAATCCAAAGCAAAAATTTCAGGTAAATTGGCCCAGAGTTCCCAGTATTTGTAAGTGCTTAGAACAGTGCCTGGTATGTAATGTGTGTGGTATAAGACTTAGCTATTATTCATATTAAGTATAATTTCATATTTATTCTAAACAACTGATCAGAGCTGTAATCCTCCTCAACTTTGTTGTGGTTTATACTGTTGATTGCTGCTAAATGAAACTGCTTTGTGAGAAGCAGCCTTGCTTTTCATGTTCATCTTTGTTTAGTGTATTAGCTGTCTTTTTTAAAACAAATAAAAAGATTAGTTGGGTGTCTTTTCACTTTGAAATATCTGTTTGCTAGTTGATAACTTTTTAACTTGTTTAGTTACTGAAGGAAAATATTTGTATTTCAGGAAAGTCTTTCAGTTGTTTATACAACTTACTGTCCTGCTCAGTATACCATCTATGAGCCAGTCATTAGACTTAAAGGTCAGATGAAAACTCAGCTCTCTCAGAGACCCTTCAGCTCAAAAGAAGTTCAGAGCATCGTATTAGAAACTCATCATCTAAAGAATCTCCAACCTACTGAATGTAAAACTATGCAAGGCATTTTGCACGAGATTGGTGGAACTGGTATCTTTGTATTTCTTTTTGCTAGGGTAAGAATCACTGATTATAGTTTTGTCTAAAGAGAACTGCTTATTTATTATTGATAAAGTTAACAGTTTCTTTTGGATTACCAAAAAAAGCTATATTAAACTTTTAAGATAAGAAAATTACATGTTAAAGATGTCATCAAGCCTTCTGCCACAGATTGTTAAGGTTTCTTCTAATTTATGAAGATTTTACAAGTTTTCTATTAACCAGAAATGTAATGAGAACAATTAAATGTTAAAGGTACAAGATGTAAAATTGCTTTTGGAAAGAAAAATGTATGCCATAGTAATATGAAAGAAATGTACTTTTAAAATAAGGTTTGTGGGGCTTTTATCCCTTAAAGCTTCCCAATATGTGGAAAAAACCAAAGATCAACAAATAAGTTAAAAAAAAACCCTTTAATTTATTTGAGTTTTGAGTTTTTTTCAAGAACAGAAATATAGGAAGTTTGACTTGGGCCATGAGTACCATTTGAGAACAATCATTTAATTATCTGTTCTATTTAGTTGTTTGAAAGCAGGGACAGTATCTTTCCTGATGCAGAATAGGCAGTGAGTAATTGTAGATTGATTATTTTAGGGATTGCTGAAATCTACAATAGGGGGCACAAATAGTCTCACTTTGGTATGAATCATTTCTACTTCCTCAGGGCCCATATCCATGTTTAATTAAAGCAGCTTGATCTTCCTTCATCCTCAGAATACTTTCTTCATTTTATCCCTAAGTATAACTTCTACAACGTTATCAAATTTTCACTGTCTCTCTAACTGGCTTTCTTTCTTTAGTGGACCACCTTGGATTACTTTTGCAATAATCAGCATTTGTTGTTGATCGTGTTCTTATAAATGTCTTTTTAGCATTTGACCCACCATATGCTGTAAGCTGTTTTTCCTTCTCCACCTCTTTCTTTTTCATACTTTTTTTTTTTTGCAACTAATATCTAGTTGAATAGATTGTCCTCTAATGTTTTAAAAATTAAAAGCCCTTCATTTAACTCCTCATCAACATTTTGTGACCTCCTTTTATACCATTGCATAATTTCAAAATGAACATCCTTTTTTCCTTTTTCCTCAAGGTATTGAATATAATTTTGTTATGATTATTGTTACACAGGGAATGCATCCTAGAGGTAAAGGTTAAGTTTTTATCTTCATACATTCAGGATATTGCCAGTAAGACTTTTAAAGTATATTTCCACATTTAAAACTTAGAAACTTTGTTTAGTATCTTTCCTCCTCCCTTACAAAAATAAAATTCAGTCTCTTTAAAATCCTTACATGCATAGCCTGTGTTTTGAGCCTAATCTCCACAATCCAGCCAAAGAGGCAACCTGCAGCCTTGCAGATATACCATGAACATCCAGTTTAGGCCTTTACCCCTCTTCTGGCTGTGCCCTGCCTATAGACATTCCTTTATTCCTGCTTTCCAGGATTTGGCTCTCCTTCTAGGCCATTTTCTCTCTGTATATCCTTCCCTAAACCAAGCAGAGAGGGGTCGGAGTGGTTTCTGTGCTCTCCCGGCATACCTATTGTTTTGTCTTCTTTGCCTTCTTTATCATGATAATAGGTGTGTGTTGTCAGAAAGCCTTGGTTGAATTGAAGTACAAGGCACAATATATGGTTTTTATATGTGCATCTTATCTCTTTGATTAGACAGTAAGTCCCACTGGGGGCAGTTATCATGTCTTTTACTTCTTTTTATCTTCCACAGCACATAACTCAGAGCCTGTTCGTTGACTGACTAATTTATCAAAAACTTGAGGCATTTTGCTGATACTTCAGATCACTGATTATAAAGTGCTACTGACCTCTAAGGTTGTTAATGTTATTTTAGTTCATTTATAGTATATGTAAGAGATTAAAGAGCATGGAATTTATGCCTTTCTCTCAGTTTTGTTTATCCACAGTTCTTAAATAAGTACAGTATGAATATTAAAAAATAAACTTTCATAGAAACTGGTGGATTGATATTACATAATGGAAGATAATCATACATGTTACATTTTTACTCTCAACAAATTAGTGGTAAAATATATTCACTTTTTTTTTAGGTTGTTGAACTCAGTAGCTGTGAAGAAACTCAAGCATTAGCACTGCAAGTTGTGTTGTCATTAATTGAATACAACCAACAAAGAGTACATGAATTAGAAAATTGTAATGGACTTTCCATGATTCATCAGGTGTTGATCAAACAAAAATGCATTGTTGGCTTTCACATTTTGAAGGTATGACCTCATAAAATTTATTCTTGTAGTTTCATATGCAGTGATACTCATCTCTTCATCAAAGTCTTTCAATAATAGTTTTGTGTTTCAATTATTCCTGAAGAAAATGAAGGAAACTCGGTATATATTTAATTAAACTGGTTACTCTTCTGGTTCTTTTCATCATTTAAATAATTACATTTTTTTTTTCCTTATAGCATTTTAGAAAAGTTAAAAAAAAAATAAATTCATAAAACTTTAGATCTGAATGGACCACAGATGTCTCCCAGGCCATTCCCTCTTCTGTAGGTTGATGAATTTATTTATTTCAGCTCCCATCATTATGGAACACAACCTAGTTTTCCACACACCTAGAGACATACCATTCCATTAGGCAATGCTGCTACAGGGTTAGTTTTTAAAGTCACTGATATTGGTGTTAGTGTTGTTATGATCCCACTGTCATCATATACTTACATATCTTTCTAGCTAAAAGCATTTGGTAACACTGTGAGAATATTTTTCTCTGAAGGTATTGATGATAAGGCAAAAGATGATTCTCCTACCCTTACTTCACCCACACCTCTTTAAACTGTCAAGATCCATACATTTATGCCATAAATCCTTACTACTTTTTTGAAAAGGTTTTAAAGCCTAATGGCAGATTAATTCGATTTAAAAAGTAAAGATAGAATATGGTTTGTTTTACCCCATGTTTGAAACCTGGTAATTACTTACAAATATTTGAAAGTTTGGATTTTTCTATTAATCTGAATTGTTTTACAAAACAAAGATATTTTGTGAAATGTGAATTATTTATATTTTCCTTTGAATTTAATGTTATGATTGCTAAGGTTGAAAACTTAATGTTTCTGTTGAATTTTTTGATTAATCAATTATTAATGCATGTTATATTAATACTAATTTTCTATAGACTCTTCTCAAAGGTTGCTGTGGTGAAGATATTATTCACATCAATGAGAATGGAGAGTTTAAGTTGGATGTGGAGTCTAATGCTATAATCCAAGATGTTAAACTGTTAGAGGAGCTATTGCTTGACTGGAAGATATGGAATAAAGCAGAGGCATGTAATATGTAATTTTTTTCTGTTTTTTTTTTTATTGTGGCAAAATACATGTAACACAAAATTTACTATCTTAACAATTTTTAAGTGTGCAGTTCAGTGGCATTAAGTACATTCACAATATTTTGCAACTATCACCACCATCCATCTCCATAACTCTTTGTTGTATAAAACCAAAACTCTGTACCCTTTAAACAATAACTCCCTTTCCCCACTTTTCCCCATTCCCTAGCAACCACCATTTTACTTTTGAGTCTATGATTTTGACTATCTAATATAAGTGAAATCTTATAGTATTTGTCCTTTTGTGATTAACTTATTTCACTTAGCATAATGTTTTCAAGGTTCATCCATGTAGCATCTGTCAGAATTTACGTCATTTTTAAGGCTGAATAATATTCCATTCTATTTATATACCACATTTTACTTATACATTCATCAGTTGAGGGACACTAGATTGCTTCCACATTTTAGCTATTGTGAATAGAAGCATATACTTTTAAATGTTTATCTAATTCTTCTTCTGAAGAAAAGAATGAATTTATTGCTTCAGTGTAATGTTAATTATACGTAGAAATCTGGAGGTTATTTCCCATGCAAAGGTTTGAACAGCCATGGGTAATGCTGAGCTGCAGGGTAAGGATCAGAACTTGGGCTAGCTGAGAAGACTGCACTCAGGCAGAAGCATATAGGCTCATTTGGATCAGTTGAAGGTTCACATTTACCGAAAATTCTGAAAGGGGGGCATGCTAAAGTCAGGGGAGTCAGGTCCAGGAGAGGAAAACGGACACATTTCTGAGTAGGAGAGCCACACTGGCTGGGAGTTGGGATGGTGATGTGTAGAGTAAGATTTCATCATAAGCATAAAGTAAGCAACATAGATAGATCTTAGGTCTAGGCACTGCATCTCAACACCTGTAATGAATGGGCTGGACCCAGCCAGGGAATGAGTATAGGGCTGTTTCCTTTCTGCCCTAGTTTTAGGCAGTCTTAATTGTATAGGCTCGTAGGCTCCTTAGTTCTAGAGTAGACTGTTCCTTCCACATGTGGCAGGATTCTAGTAGGTATTGGTGGTAGGTATTGGGGATTTTTGCAAAAAACTAGATTGTCTACAATTAATTAGAGTATAATAACATTATCATCAAACATGATTATTTAAAGAGCAATTCAGAGTATATATACCTTTAGAATTTTAAAAAATTGGTTATTCCCAAATTTGGCAATAGTCTCTAAAAATTTACACATTACCGATAACAAGTTGTGAAGCTAGAAAAAACTTTTCTAATCTATTATTAATAAAAATAAACATAGCTCAAAGATGCTAGAGGAAAGAGAATGATTTTTCTATTCTTTCTATAGAAAATTATATTACAAAACTGTTATATGAAGAGGCAAAGAATATGCAGCCATAAAACATGAAAGTATTAAAAAGACATGTCAAGTAGCTAACTAAACTGTTATTATTTTTCTGAATTTTGTGATATTTATGGTATTTTTCTGTTTTGTATGTCTTCTAAAAAACAGGCAGCATGTTTTTCAGTAACTACGTGCTTATTGGTGTGTGTTTATTTTCTCAGCAAGGTGTTTGGGAAACTCTGCTAGCTGCTCTAGAAGTCCTCATCAGAGCAGATCACCACCAGCAGATGTTTAATATTAAGCAGTTATTGAAAGCTCAAGTGGTTCATCACTTTCTACTGACTTGTCAGGTTTTGCAGGTACTTTTCATGCAACTTTACTTTTGGAGAGAGAACTTTCTGCAGTTGTTTCTGTGTAATAATTCAATACTGTGGACAACAAATTTTTGTGGGACTTTCAGTGGGATTTTTTTCTCTTTTCCATCTCCTCTGCTATCCAGGTTCTCTTCTTTCAACAAATAGCAGAGGAGTTTTTCAACTCCTGCCTCTTATAGCTTGATCTTCACATTGTCATCATTCCTAACTCAATTACAAAAGAACAACTACTAAATTTCTGAGATTTTTTTTATATTGGGATATAATAATAATTTTGTGGTGTCTTAAACATCATAGTTGATTAATATTTTTAAATTTCAAAGTATTATGGTGGTACAAACGTTTTGGTTACATGAATTTCTTTTGTGCCATTCGAGTCGAAGTTATAAGTGTGCCCATCACCAAGATAGCATTCCTTGTACCTGTTAGGTGTGAATTTACCCATCCCCTTCTCCCCCGTCCCACCTGCTTGGTTTCCACTGAGTTTTACTACCATATTGTACTCACTAGTTGATTAATTTTAACTTGTTCCATATTCCTTATTTATTTAAGTTTTTATTAACTTGTAAGTATGCATTGTTTAAATAAGTATAAATTTACTAAAAGAATTAGCATCTTGAAAATGTGTCCAAAAATTATATTAAAAAGTGGCACTAATTTCACCAGTTACATTATAATGTATGTGCTGTGACCTGGCCTCTAGTTAAATTTTTTTCTCTGCATTTACGGATGTTCTTTTATCTGCAGACTATTATCCAAGTTTTTTAAAAATGTCAAAGGCATCTATTGGAACTTTGTCAAGTTAGATAAGTACGGGTACTCCATGGGATGTAATATTTTATACTTTTAGTGCCTTTGCTTCAGTGGCACTAGGGGCTTCTCGTTGGAGTTGGGCTAAAGTCCAAAACCTGTGACAATTATAATAAGGCTTATATGATCTGCAACCACTCCAGCCTCATCTTACGCTACTCAGCCTCCCTGGCTTTCTTTCCCTTGCTTAAACAAGTGAGGCTTTCTCCCGCACCAGGGAATATAGTGTTCTTTTTGCCTTAAAAGTTATTGATCTCATCCATTTCATGTGGCCGACTCTTGCTTATCCTTCTTGCGGCAACTTTAAACTTTCTTCCTGAGAGATGTCTTCCCTGCCCTTTCCATGTAAATTAACCCCTTCCCCTTTATACCCTTACTCACACTCTGTGCATATACAATTTGTTAGTTTTATTTTTTTTATGAGATTATGGTTTATTTCCCTCTGCATGCCTCCTGACAGTGACAGTGATATGTTTTTTGTTGATCACACTGTAACCTCAGTACTTGGCACACATAGGTGCCTGGTAAATATTTGTTAAATGAATGAATTCTGAAAAAAAAAAAATACTTTTTTTGGCCTTTCTTGGCCCTTATGGTAGATTAGACTATTGTTGTCAGGAATACAGTACAGTGATCTCTCAGGCCCCTTGCTTACTGAATGTTTTATGCATCATTTATGCATCAGTTTTCCTCTAAATTTGTGCCTTTGTATATCCATTTTGAAATTTATTGGCCAATTTTCAATGAGGTCATATGATAGTGTGATATTCTTGTAGTTTATATATTCTGCAGCTGAGGTTACAGGAGGACTTTCAGTGACAATGACTGCTGGGCACTTACAATAGCGAGGCCATGGGGCTAGGTAAGCACTACAAGATAGACAAATGTAGTGAGAGAATCATAGAGGGCTGAAGGTTGCACTTCAGGAAATATCCATTTTCATGGTGTGAAACAGGAAAAAGGGGCTATTGAAAGAGAGATAGAAAGAGTAATCGAAGAGGTAAGAGAAGAAGTAGGAAACTCAGTAAAGTGAAAGCCAGGGGTGGACAGAGGGGTAGAACATACATAGGAGGAAGTGGTACCTTGAGCCAAATGATGTATAAAGTTCAGAGAAAATGTAGACAGATAAAAGGGCCATTGGCTTGGAAATTCTTTTTTCTTTTTTCTTTTTTTTTTGTACACACCCTGCCCCCCACCCCAGCTTGGAAATTCTTAATGACTTTCAAGATTTCCGTGGCGTGGAGAAGGCAAGAACCAGATTTCAGGCAGCATGTGTGGTGGACCATTGGAGATAGTGAGATAATAAATGTTTATTAAAAAGTCTAGCAGCAAAAGCAAAAAGAGAAACAGAATGTTTCTCTTGAAACATTTGACAGAAGGTCAAATTAAGGGATTTTTTCCCCCCATGAAATAGTATACTGGTAAGTATTTGTATGAAGTTAGTGGAGAGTGCAAGATTGAGGAAACTTGGGCTATCATGGACTTAGCAATGATTAACTGATGTTGCAACCAGGAAAGTTAAGAATATACAAGGGGTATGATTTAGAAGAAAGGCAGATGATTGTAGCAGAAATAGCTCTATACTGGAAGTCAGGAGATCTATGTTCCTATCCTAGATCACCACTTGACAGTTGTGAGATCTTAGCAAAGGGGTTTTGTGTTTTCTCCTTCTGTAGAATTAGTGTTCTCTTCTTAAATCTGAGGTAGTTAGACTAAAATATTTTAAAATTAACATGTACATTTTAAGTACCTCAATTCAGCAATACACAAGAGTAAATGAAGAAGAGTAGATGTAGAGATATGTATTTGGACATAGCAGGAGGGAAGATGAGAAAGTTTACCTCCCATACCCTTGATCAAGAGGCCAGCTGCTATCCATTGGGGAGGTGGAATTGGAGGATATAAACAATTTATTTATATCATCTTTATTTTTAGTAATTGCTTGGCATTCTACCAAGTCTCATTATTCCAGGCACAAGATGATGTAGTAGAAAGAGTTCAGTGACTTGCGTTTGAGTTATAATTGTACTACATACATACTTTCTGTGTAGTATATGCTAGTCAAATATGAGCCTCATACTCTAGAAATGAGGATAAAACCTCTCATAGACCTGTTGTGAGAAAGAACTTTGTAAACTAGAGCACATTGCATTAATGTAACTAATTTTGTCTATCAGAAAATTTCCCTCCTGATCCCATAGTAGTAGTAGTAGTAGTAGCAATGGAAGAAGAAGAAGAAGTAGTAGTAGTAGTAGTAGTAGTAATAGTAGTGATGGTAATACTAACTGTAGCTAATATTTACATGGGGCTTACCACATGTGAGGCACTATTGAAAGAATTTGTGGTTTTTAATCCTTGGAACAACCCTATGAAGTAGCACTAGTAGTAGTCCCATATTATAGACAAAGCAACTGAAGCATGGAAATGTTAAATAACATACCTAAGACCACATGGCTAGTGAGTGGAGGAGCCAGAATGCAAACTTAGGTAGTTTGGCTTCTGAGTCCGTACTTGTGGGTGCTATAATACAACTTTGCCTCTGTTAATTAAGGTAAATGGGCTAGAATTAAGTTGCCATCAATTTTAATGAATTTTTAATAACAAGATTGCTTGACTTAAGAAATAGCAACTCAATTTAATGATAAATATGGTCAGACTCGGGTTATAAACGAGCAGAATTCTATCTTAAAAAGAGTATCTTGCCTAAATGAAAAATCTTAGTTAAATTGACAGTTCTTTAAATCTAATGAGAGTTTGATTTTATTTTTTCAGGAACACAAAGAGGGGCAGCTCACATCCATGCCCCGAGAGGTTTGTAGATCATTTGTGAAAATTATAGCAGAAGTCCTTGGATCTCCTCCAGATTTGGAGTTATTGACAATTATCTTCAATTTCCTTTTAGCAGTTCACCCTCCTACTAATACTTACGTTTGTCACAACCCCACGAACTTCTACTTTTCTTTGCACATAGGTAAGTGTAATGATTTTTTGTTAGATCTTGGCTATCTCCACTTTTGTTTTTTTCTTTCCAGTTGATCCACGTTTGTTTGTTATTTGAATGGCCTCTCTGTACTAGAAACTGCCCTAATTACATACTGGGGTTGGGACAGGCAGAGAGTTATAGAATGAACCAGACATGGCCTCTGCCTTCAGGGAGCCTAAATACCAAGAGAAGAGAGGAGACATACACTCAAATAGCTACAATAAGAAACAATATTTGGTAAGTACATAATAGATAAAAAGAAGAACTAGTGAAATTTCAGAGGAGAAAGGGTTTCATCAGACCACTGTGGAGAGAGGATATTTAATAGGTCACATGATACCTGACATGAGTATTGAAGAATTTGGGTAAAATTTGATAGGTAGATTATTAGAGAATTAGCATTTCAGGCAAAGAGAATATCTTTAAAGGGAGGAAAAATGGAAAGAGAAAATAAGGAATAATGAGTTTTACCTAGATATAGAGGACCTATAAAGGAGTAGTGAGAAATAATGACATAAATATAGTTTATGACATCATTTATTTATTTTTCCCCTAAGGTCGTATTAAAATGGATCCTTGAATGTAAGGCCAGAGAATTTGAACTTATATTCTAGTTAGAGGTCACTGAAAGGGTTTTTTGTTTTGAGCAAAGGGATATGATATAAGTAAATTATTGCAGTACGATTCAGGAATAAGAAACTAGAGATAGTAAGACCAATTATAGTAGTCTATAAGAGACAAAATAATAGAATCTGGGCATAGTAGCAGTGGACCTGGAAAGGAGAGATAAATGGAGAAATGGGAAGATTAGGATGGAATGACTCGACTCGGGATGTTAAGGAAAGAGGATAATGCTTTGGTTTTATAATACATGTATTTGAGGTACGCTGTAGTTATTCATAGTATGATTGTCTAGCAAGCAGTTGGAAGTAAGGGTTATAAAATGGGGGAGGTTGTAAGGAGCTACCCACATAGAAGTGAGTTGAAGCTCTGAGAGTAGATAAGACCACTGAAGAAAAGTATGTAGAGAAAGAAGGAAAGAGGAAGCTAAGGATAGAAGTACTGTAATATTACTATTTAGAGAGTGGGATAAGAAAGAGAAATGAATATAAGAGAAAGATGGAATAGAGTTTTTTAAAAACTAGGGAAATACAATGTAAGAAAGAAAGACTGTACCTATGAGAAAGCTAGATAGTAAATTTGGTGTAGAAAACTGGTTGTACAACATCCATTTTAAGAAATGAAATAAATGAATAAAATGATGGAACAGGCCGGGAACAGTGGCTTACACCTGTAATCCTTACACTTTGGGAGGCCAAGGCCAGGGGATCACTGGAGGCCAGGAGTTCGAGACCAGTAACACTGCAAGATCCCATCTTTACAAAAAGTAAAAAAAAATTAGCCAGGTGTGGTGATGTGTGCCTGTAGTCCCAGCTACTTAGGAGGCTGATGCAGGAGGATTGCTTGAGCCCAGGAGTTTGAAGTTGCAGTGAGCTATGATGACACCACTGCACTCTAGCCCTGGCAGCAGAGTGAGACCCTGTCTCCAAAAAAATGAAATTAGATGAAAACGAAATTAGATAGCATGACTTTGTGTTAGGCTCAGCACATTTAGTAGATAAAGGACTGTGGATAAAGATTCTGGAAGCAGGGTAGTTACAAAGATGAGTAAAATATGATTCCCTCCCTTGAGAAACGTACAGCCTAGTTTAGAGGAGAGAGGCATTAACAGATAATTACACTATGCCGTGTAGAAAGCGCAGTGATATAAAAGTCAACAACATTTTGTTTTCTGCTAGCATAGAGCATGCGAGAGCTGAGGGGACAGTTCCTGGAGGAGGTGATGCCTGCTCTGAGTCATAAAGGATGAGTAGGAATCAAAGGGAAGGATCTTCCAGGCAAAGGAAGCAGCTTGACTGGGAGCTGTAAGAAGTCTGTGCTGTTGAAATGTAATGCAGGAAACAAGGCTGGAGAGGGGCCTGGGGACAAATAGTGGAGAATCTCATAGACTAGAAGTTTGGACTTTATCCAAGGTGGTAAAGAGGCAACAGAAAGCCACTGGAAGGTTTTAAATAGGAATTGACATTTGAGAGAGAGAATTCTGGGAGCTGTGAGGATATGAGGGTGACAAGATGTCCATAAAGGATACCATTTAGAAATCTGTGACGGTAATCTAGGTGAGAGACGATACAGCCTGCATTATGGTAGAGATGAGGAGAGTTCAAGAACTAAGAAACAAAGTCAGTTATTTCTGGTGACTGACTTGCCATGGCTAAAGAACAGGTAGTGATCAAGGGTGACTCCAGGTTCCCACACGTGGGGAATGGGTACTTCTACCAAGCTAACCAAAGAACAAAACAAGAGGAGTGAATTTAGGGCAAAAAAATGATTCTGATTTAGATTTGTTGCATTCGTGGTTCATTCAAGAAGTGAAGCAGTTTAGTTTATAAGTATGAAACTCAGAAGAGGAAGATTAAGCTTAGAAGTATTAGGTTAGGAGTCATAGACACTGAAAGGGATATATAAAAATATGAGACATAGTTCTTTCCTCAAGGAATGAACAGATGAATAGTCTCCTTAGAGAGATCATAACATATAAAAAGTGAACAGTTAAATGTTAAACCATATAAATAACTATAAATACAGTTGGAATTCAAAGAAAATAGAAGTTAATGTGGCCAGAAATAATCAACAACAACAAAAAATTATAGAGTATAAATACTCATGTGTGTGCATTAGTATAAAGTATGCCATACTTTTTTCTCTCTGAACATCTTTTTGTCAGAATTTCTATTTAACGATCTGCCTTTAAAGTTTGTTTTATCCTTTTTTAAAAGTTTTGTGTCTCAAAAAATTTTTTTGATTCTAGATGGCAAGATCTTTCAGGAGAAAGTCCGGTCAATCATGTACCTGAGGCATTCCAGCAGTGGAGGAAGGTCCCTTACGAGCCCTGGATTTATGGTAATAAGCCCATCTGGTTTTACTGCTTCACCTCCTGAAGGTAAAAATAGCAATAATGAAATTACGACCCCTCCCATTTTAGTTCTGAATATTCTTAGATAATTAAATAGTACATGTTTTAGCAGTATGTATCATACAACTTGATAATCAGACTAAATAAATAAAAGATTAAACTTAAAAATTATAGAATATATTTAAGGAGTTCATTTTCGCAACTTTCCGTTATCAGTAACTTACACTCAATCTAACGATAGATACACAGCGCAGGTCCTCAGGAGAACTTAGAAAATGGATTTGGCTTATGCTATCTTGCTCTGGCTTTCTCTGTTCTCACTTATCAACGGTCATTTGTCCTTCACTAAGCTTCTGATTTATTTTCCCATTTTCTTCAAAAGCTTTTTTTGTCTTCCACTCTTCTTTCTACCTAAACCCATCATTTTAGACAACTTCACTTGCCGGATGAATGGCCATGTGGTACTCCAGCTTCATGTTTCTCAACTCAGGACACCTTTCCCTCTACTTTATCTGCCAATCTGCATGGATCTGTCTTGGACTTTGTCATCATGAAGAATGCTTGCAAGCATCTCTGAAACTCCAGAATCCCACTCTCTATATGATCTTTTTAAAAATCACATGAATCACTCTGAAACATTTTCAAATACTTTACAATCATGCCCCCATTTTTTAGGTCTTTTGAACAGAATCTTTTGGCACCTTTAGTCCTCTAGCCAAAATCCAGAAATAATTAGAAAAAACTTCTGAGCTATGGTGCTGTTTTATTACCACAAAGCCTATGCTCTAAAGCAGTTCATTTAGTGCCTATTTACATCAGTGCTTTTCACATTTCCAACATGCAAAAAAATCACCTGGAGAGCTTATTAAAACATAGATTCCTGGGCCCCTCCCTCATACATTCTGTTTCAGTAGACATAGGCTAGAGCATGAGAATGTTTATTTCTAACAATTCCGCATGTGGTGCTGATGCCCATGCTGTTGGTCCATGGACCACACCCTGAGTAGCATGTACTTATATCCCATATACTTACCATGGGAGCAATTTTTCTGATCTCCTGCTACATATAATATTAGAAGTAGTAAATTGGAGAGCCACAAGAAGAAGAGAGAAAACTAGTACTTCTCACTAATAGCAGCAAGAAGTGACTATAGAAACGGAGGAGAGAGAGAACTAAGACCAATTTAGTCCAGTAATAACAAGAAGTACTACTATTTATTGAGCACCTATTATATGCCAGGTGCCATGTTAGGTGCCTGACAAATATAATCTCACTTAATCCTTAAAGCAACCCTGCAAAGTAGATATTAAAAACCCTCATTTTACATTTGCAGAAACTAACACTCATGTGGTACAATTAAGTGATTTACCTAAGGCCACTTAACTGAAAGAACTATCGTTTAAATCCAGTTATATCTAGTTACAAAGCCCACACTCTTTCTGCTGCAGCAAATTGCATCCAGGTGACTGCCAGCCTGAGATAAACTAAGTTTCACTTAATTCACTTAATTTCCCTACAGTAGAACCATTAATCCTAATGGCTTTGAATCATTTAGTCAATACTGTATTTTGTTAAGGACATGTGAAAAGACATATGTTTTTGCATGATAATTGTAGGTTTTTCATAAATGCCGTTGATTAAATTGAGAAAAAAAAGACATGTTTTTGGAAGATTCTAATAAAAAGAAGTTAAAATGAAAGTTTTGGCATTGAAGAATTTTACACATTAGTTAGTAGGAAAATTAACCGGTGTGGATTCTTTACCAGTGCTAGATAAATGGGCTATTGCTATGGTTGTGATTTGTAGTGAAGGGAAATGGTCTCACTTAATAGATTTTTAAGTAGTATGTTTTTATCTACTCTTACCAGGAAACAATTCCTCCAATATTATTCCACATCAAATGGCTGCCCACATGCCGCGTTCTAGAAGCCTACCAGCATTTCCTACTTCTTCACCAGAAATAAAACCACGAAAATTGACTGCAAGTTTGGGTTGTAGTATTGACAAGTTACAAAATATTGCAGATACTTATGTTGCTACCCAACCAGAGAAAGAAAATCCTTTGGGGAGTTCTGACACACTGAAAAAAGGCAAAGAGGATGCATTCATCAGTAGCTGCGAGTCCGCAAAAACTGTTTGTGAAATGGAAGCTGTCTTCTCAGCCCCAACCTCTGTCAGTGATGTCCCAAAAGGAACATTTGGATTTCCAGCAGTCAAAGTAGATAATAAAGAATTGGGAGCAGAACCCAGACCAGAGGACGATAGTCCTGGAGATGAGTCCTGCCCACGCCGACCTGATTACCTAAAGGGACTGGCCTCATTCCAGCGAAGCCACAGCACTATGGCAAGCCTTGGGCTAGCTTTTCCTTCACAGAATGGATCTGCAGCCATTGGCCTTTGGCCAAGTCTTGTTGATAGGAATACTGATGATTGGGAAAACTTTGCCTTTTCTCTTAGTTATGAGTCAAACTACAATCAAACTGCACGTGCTCAGAGGTACTCACGTATTTTTATGTATCCCCCCCCTTTTTTTTACTGTTTTTTGAAGAATCTCTACATTTCTAGAAATGTCTTCATTGTGTCACTTCTTATAATACAGCAGGTCTGTTAATAACAAACAGGTGCTTTTATCCTTGTTTTAATACTAGATAAAAGTTAAACCATAAATATCTCTCAAAGAGAAGAATGTCTTGTAGTTATAGTTATTAGAGAAAAATTCTTCAGTTCAGAGAATTGATAGGGCTTATTATTATTTCCAATAACATCTAAAGTAGCACTGTCCAATGAAACTTTCTGCAGTGATGGACGTGTTTTATCTGTGCTGTCCAATACAATCAGCACTAGCCACATATGCCTGATGAGCACTGGAAATATTGCTAGTGCAACTGAGGAACTGAATTTTTAATTTAATTTTAAATAGTGTAAATAGCACAGGCGGCAGTGACTACTGTATTAGACATCATAGATGTAGAATAGGGTAATATTTAGTATTTAGTAGTAGAGTATATGTCTAAAAAAAATCAGTGATAAAAAATGATGATAAGTTTGTTAATCACAGTTAAATTAGGAATGATTTCTTAAATGTTATGCATGTGTGTTTCACATGTTAAAATTATTAATGCTCTTCACAGTTCCTGAGGTAATCATCATGTACTTTTCTCCCTGATATTGTGTTAGTAAGACTTTTTTGATCTCTGTTTTAGTGTAACTGAAGACTGTTTGATACCTATATGCTGCGGATTATATGAACTCTTACGTGGAATTCTTCTCATTCTACCTGATATGATGCTTGAGAATGTGATGGACAAGCTTATTCAAGCAGACTTACTTTTGGTCCTGGTTAACCACCCATCACCAGCTATACAACAAGGAGTGATAAAAGTAAGGGCAAATACTAGATATGTTGTTTTAGTTCTGAAAAATAAATATATGTGTAATTTTAAAATTTAAATATATATGTTAAAGTAGAAGTAAAGCTTTATTTTATACTTAGGAATAGTGAATTTTATACTTAGGAATAGTTTGTTACTTCTTACTCATATTTTTGTATTATCCAATTTTAAATCCTTCTCCATATATTGATTCATATCAGTATGTTTCTAAAATCTACCAACAAATCCGCATATCCAAACAGTCCATTTTTGCAAAAATTACAGGGAACACACGATTCATTGGAAATCTCTGCTGTAGTGTAATATCAAATTTTAGACATTTACTTCAGGTCTAGCTCAGATGTCACCTTTCCAGAGAGTGCTTCCCTGATTGCCTTATCAAAATCACTTGCCTCTAGCCCTGCTCTTTATTTATTCTATCATATATCCTATTTATGTCTTCTAATTATCTTTTAAATTTATCCATGTACTTGTTTTTTTAATCTCCCACAAATATAAACTTCATGAGGGTAGGCATCTTGTATCCAGCATATAACAGATACTGAGTATATTATTAAATGAATGAATGTTTTATATGAATGGTTTCTATTAGAACACAACCCAGTATTGGAATCGTCCTTTAAAGATTCTCATTTTCTTTCATTTGGATATAGGTATTGTTTAATCACTTGCAGTTCAACCCAGTGTTTATTAAGCTCCAATTTTATATGTAAAACACTGGGCTAGTTGCAGTGTGGTATATAAAGGGGAATAGTATAAGCTCCCACATTCAAGGAGTTATAGTCCTTTACTTTAGTAAAGTCCTTTACTTAGTCCAACTAAGTAAAATGCAAGGATTTCTGTGATGAGTGCTGCAATGGCAGTAATTAATAAAGAAGAATTGAGCATAGGAGAAACAGAGAAAGATTCATGCAGAAGGTATACTTTGTATTATACTGTAAACTTAGGAAGCTTTTTAAGTAGGACAGTAAATAGATGTATGTTTGGGAACGAGTGGTCTTTCACCACTGTGAGGGAGCGATTGAAGTGGGGAGAGAGGTGGAGGTATTCTGTTAGCAGGCTAGCTCAGTAAGCAGTCCAGGGGAGAAGAGATGAATTCCTGATCTGAGGTGTGGGAAGTCAAAGGACAGACAGATTTGAAAGACGTTCACTGGAGTGGAAGAGGGGTACCTTCATAATTGCGTGTGGGGAATCAGGAATACAAAAGCCAAAAGTGAGTTAAGCCTTGAGGTCTAGGAGGAGGGGACCACCTTCCTCTGAGATCGGAACCATGGGAGAAGTAGGTTTGGAAGGAAAAGTAGTTAATTTGGTGTTACAAATGTTGTAGCTAGAGAGGGTGGAACTTCAGGTCTATATTCAGGATAAATAATCTGTCAAGATGTATAGAAATAGAGGTCTAGTCTACATACATATATGTAGATTTGCAGAGAGAGCATAGTTTGTACTGATTTTTTTCCTTTAGAATTAGCCACAGATATTCTGCTTATATTTAGCTAAGGTCACCAGTTTACTAGGTGTCTATGCTCAGCTAAGAAACCCATTTTCCCCACAATAGAGTCATCATTAGCATGGCACAGTAGTCAGAGACAAGTTGATTTTTTTTTTACTATGGAGGTGGCATTTTTTTGAGATTTCTACATTCTTCTATGCATATGAACTTAATAACTTACAAATGCAAGTGTGATTCCTGTCTGATTTGTGTATGGTAAATGTTAATATATTATCTAAATTATCTTAAATTTTTGCTTTAGTTATTGGATGCATATTTTAATAGAGCATCTAAGGAACAAAAAGATAAATTTCTGAAGAATCGTGGATTTTCCTTGCTAGCCAACCAATTGTATCTTCATCGGGGAACTCAAGAATTGTTAGAATGCTTCATCGAAATGTTGTTTGGTCGACGTATTGGCCTTGATGAAGAGTAAGTGGGTTCTTGCTTCCCTCATAATCAGGGATCTTTTGTCTTAAATGTAAATTTTAGTGAACTCACTCCTAACAAAATTATTTGGTCATCTTTAGAAAAAATCTACTGAAAGTAATTTTCCAGGTGAATCAATTTATTGTTTGCTATATGATATTCTTTCTATTAATAATATAACTTCTTCCTTTGTAGTTCATTCACTAGCTAGAAACTAGAAACAAATAAATATTGCATCAAATGAAAAGAAAGTGATAGTTAGGATTTGGCATATTGTATTAACATGAGAAGGTTAACTGAAAAGAAAGGTGGCTTGTGTGACAGATGACACGAATGAGCCGTAGAGGACCTCTCTTCTCTCCTCAGAGCCCTCAGGTCATCTGGGAAAAGAGTAAATCCCTCACCTGGAATTCCTGGATTTACTGATTGCTGAGATTTGACCCTGGTGTAATGCTCATGGATTAGCAAATAAGTACAAAAATAAAAGAATATTTTTTTCCCAAACTGACAGTTTATGTTTATGATAGAATAGAGAGAAATGTGTCTCCTTATTGTGATAGATAAATTCGGACATTGAGGAATTTACTTATTTATTATAGTGATTTCAGTAGTACTTTTCCTTTGCATACAGCTTTTGGCTTTCCCAAAGCAATTTTGCATTATCTTTTTTTTTTTTTTTGAGAAGGGGTCTTGCTGTCAACAGGACTAGAGTGCAGTGGCTTGATCATAGCTCACTGTGACGTTAAACTCCTGGGCTCAATCGACCCTCCTGCCTCAGCCTCCTGAATAGCTGGGCTACAGGCATGTGCCACCACCTGGCTAATTTTTCTATTTTTTGTAGAGATGGGTCTTTGCTCTTGCTCAGGCTGGCAATTCTGTGTTATCTTATTTGGTTTTCACAACAGCTTTGAGAAGAAAGGAGGGCATATATTATCTCACATATTCGATAGATAAGGAAATGAGGCACAAAATACTTCTGTTCAGTTACAAAGACAAGTATTATTGGGACAAGAACTCAAAGATTCCTTCCTTTTTTCTCGACTTTTTACTAGCTGTCTCTCAAATACTGTGTAAAATAATAATAATAATTTTCTTGTGGAATTGTTATATAGCCCCTTAACACAGGGTTTCTTTGGACATAAGGGGCCCGTGCATGAATTGAGGTGAATCAATTAAAGCCATGAAATTGTATGCATGTTTTATCGGAATGTTTGTGTATTTATCTTGGGATGGACTTCTAGCACCAGCGTTTATCTTTTTAGTGGAGGGGGTCTATAATCTAAAAAACAAGTTAAGAATCCTTACTCCATAAACTTATTTTTTATAACTTCAAAATCAAGTTAACAAAGTAGCCAATAGTTTCCTTATTTTGTGACTAATTGCTTCTAATGTTCTCTTACTCATATATTATTTGTTATAGATTTGATCTGGAAGATGTGAAAAACATGGGACTTTTTCAGAAGTGGTCTGTCATTCCTATTCTGGGACTAATAGAGACCTCTCTATATGACAACATACTCTTGCATAATGCTATTTTACTACTTCTCCAAATTTTAAATTCTTGTTCTAAGGTAGCAGATATGTTGCTGGATAATGGTCTACTCTATGTGTTATGTAATACAATAGCAGCCCTGAATGGATTAGAAAAGAAGTAAGTTTTAAATTATTATTTAAAATTATATCTGATAAGTATTTTAGAAAAGGAAAACTTTAGTAACAAGTTACTTTAAAGCATCTGATTTTTCACAATACTTTCAAACAATTTTTCCCACAAAATTTATTTTAGATTAAATTAATTTGGAGATATATGTTTTTCATCACTTTCAGCAAAGTTTGGTTAAGAAGAGAGTATTTATATGACCTACTTTTAGGTATTTATAACTTGAAGACAAGTAGAATAAATTAACTGCCCCCAAATATATTTACCAACCTTCCATGATAGACCATAAAAATTATTATCCCCATCGGGAATAGAAAATTGAGGGTTAGAGAGATATAGCAACTCATTGAGGGTCACACAGCGAGTAAATAGAATTGAGATTGAATCTCACTTCAAAAGCCTATATTTTGAACTTGCCATGCTGTCCTATTATTAGCATACTATATAACTATCTACTATCATAAATTAGCTTCTAATAGCCAAAAGTACATTGGCAAATGGCTGCCTACCCAATAGATTAACAGCTTTAAAAAAATATGTTGGGAGATTAGATTTTTATTTAGATTTTGTACATTTGGTGTCTACATTTGTGATATACAGTATAATATTTGTATTAGAATAATATTAAAGTATGAGTCTCCAGAAGCACCATCTTGTTGCACATTTTTTTATCTGGAATAATCGGGAAGAACTTGTTGCACATTAAAACATTAAATGTTATCTATGCTTTTATGGAGAGAACAGAGCATATCTTTATTGATTCTGTAGGCCAAAGAGAGACTTTTTGTACTCAACTGAGTTCAACTTTTATTGGATACCTGTTTCATTTAGGGTCTGTGTGCTTGGCATATGGGAAATGCAAAGAAATACAAAGTATTTTATTTCCACAAAACACTTAGCCTTAATTATAATACAATGTATGAAAATGGTAGAATTTGGGAAGTGTACCTGCAGGCTTATTTTGGCAGGAGTTTTTTGTTTGTTTTAAAATAAATTCTACTTACTGAATGTCCCTGTATGCCACTCTATTAACTGGCCTGAGACAGGTACTATTTTTAACCCTTGCTTGATTGGGAAAACATAAATGGAAAGAAGTATTTGGATCTAATGTCACACACTGAGGTAGATTATTATCAAGATTAAAATTGAGGGGCAGAAGTAACTAATTCATGTTTATTGGTTATTTATAAGTGATTAACATATGTTCAAATCTATTATCTCTTTTAATCCTTAAAATAACTATAATTTATACAAGTGAGATTCAGAGAGGTTAATTAATTTAGTCAAATTCACCTTCTCTGAGAAACATTCTCAGAATGATCCTATTCCCACCCATACAATCTTCACCCTTAGTGTGGGCTAGGAACCTGCTTATGTATTTGCACAGTATCTGGTGTTAAGCTTTGTCGTTACACTTACTACCGTTTACGGTTTATAGTGGTGTCTTTATCTGGTACTCTGAAAAGCTGTATTTTTGACATGAGTCAAATTGTATCTTCTTATTTCTACTTCTAACATGTAATGCATGTTACTTGCCATAGAGTAAGCATGAATAAATACTAAATGACTGCATGAATGAATGCACGCTGGTAGAATAGGAATTTAAAGCAGTTGTCTTTGTCTTAAATTGTTTGTTCTTTTTCTTATAAATGTTCTGTTTTGTTCTTTTTTTGTTGTTGTTTTTTAGCATTCCTTCAAGTGAATACAAATTGCTTGCTTGTGATATACAGCAGCTTTTCATAGCAGTTACAATTCATGCTTGCAGTTCCTCAGGGTCACAGTATTTTAGGGTTATTGAAGACCTTATTGTACTACTTGGATACCTTCAAAATAGTAAAAACAAGAGGACACAAAGTAAGATTTAATTTTTATGGATTTTTGGGGGAGTTGTATAGTAGCCAAACATGTTATTTGAGCCTAATCCCTTTCTTCTTAGAAGCTCTTTTACTGAACGTTTAAAATTAATTTTGTGATAATGTCAATATCAGTTTTAAAAAGAAGCCTTTCTGAGTGGTAAATGTAGAAAAAAAAATGATGTCTTGATGTAATTAGGAGCTGGCAACACATCATTGAAAGAAGCCACTGATTTTTCTTACCAAGTAGAGTTTAAAAGTTTACGTGGAATAGTAATGCCCATTAGTTCTCTTTAATGGCAAATGTTAAAGTGAATATGAAACAGAAAAATGTGAGAATAGCTGGTTTAACTTTTTGCCTTGTGTACAAAAAGTCTGTTGTTTGAAACAATTATATATAATGAAATAAATTTGTCAACTAATATTTTTTCCAGTGAAAGTTTTATAGTGGCCATTTGGAAATTTGCTTTAAAATTTGTTTTAAAGACAGTTGAAAAATGTTTACTACCATCAAGAACCCATGTTGATCAAAATTTTAAAATTTATGTCTAATAAAATATCGGCAGTTTAGATTTTTAACATAGTAATCAGTTCAATAAAAAAATTAATAACCACATAGCTTGAAAACATTCTAGTATCTTCTGTTTTTAGATATGGCTGTTGCACTACAACTTAGAGTTCTCCAGGCTGCAATGGAATTTATAAGGACCACCGCCAGTCATGACTCTGAAAACCTTACAGATTCACCCCAGTCACCCTCTGCTCCTCATCACGCAGTATTTCAGAAGCGGAAGAGCATTGCTGGTGAGTATCGAAATAATATTTTAGTAATGATAAATTAAAGGTAGCTTGACTTTCCTATGTTCTTATAAATATTTCTCAGTTTAAAAAGTTAAGCTATAAAATTTAAGAAAGTTTTTTTTTTCCAGAGGAAACTATTCTGCTGCTTTCTTCTTTTCAGTGTTGTTCTCATTCAATTATTTCTTGAGCATCTATTATGTGCCAATCACCATACTAAATGTTGGAGGTACAATATTGAAAAAAACAGACACAGAGTCTACCCTTGCAGAGATTGTGAAATAGTAGGGAAATGTGGAGGGTAGGAATAGAGATTATAATAGGACATCCTGATTTACATCAGTTAGGGGGATCTCTGAGGAAATGAGATAGCAATATAAACATAAAGGATGATAAAGGAGTTAGCAAGGTAGAGAGTCAGAGGAAAAGTGTTACAGGCAGAGCGGATGGCTTATGTGAAGGTTCCCAGGCAGGGAAAAGCTGAGCTTGTTCTGAGAACTGAAAGCCGTTTAGCTAGAACATGGCACTCGATGAGAGAGTGATGCCAGGTGAGGCTGCACGGCATAGCATGGGCCAGTTCATACATAATCATACAAGACATGCAAAGGAGTTTAGATTTTATCCTTCTGGGAAGTTTTTAAGTAGGTGGCATGATATAATTAGCCTTCTATTTTATAAAGATCACTCTGTCTTCTTTGTAGAGAGTGGATTAGAGGAGAACAAGAGAGGTAGTGAGGAGCCCAGGTGGGAGTAGTCAAGGCAGATGATGGTGGCTTACACATGATTAACACACTAACTGCCACACTAGAAAAAAATTTTTTTCCTTGGGGCCATGGTGTTTTGTTATGAAAATGGAATAAAAACTTCGAAAACAAAACAATCCTAATTTAATGAAAAATTTGTTATTTTTTATTGGTTTTTTTGCGCGAGTTATATGGCAACTTGAAAAATAGTTCACATGGCTCCCAAGGTGAAGAGACGTATGAGTTACATATGCTTTATGAGGCCCTGGGCTCAAAACTAGCATGAGTTAAATACTCCTCACATGGCAGTTGATGTGTTAAAATGCACATGACATTTGGGTTTGCTGTAAGTTAGTACATGTCATCAGTAAGTGTTAATATTGTTAGACTTCCTTATTTTTTCTACAGAAGCTACTATGACCTTTATATAAACACAACCCAGAAAGTTCAATACTACACATACAGGATATACACACCCATACACCACATGTACACATACACACATATCTCCATAGTACTTAGGAAATTGTTTGAAGTTTAATCACACTTACTGTCTTAAGGGCTTTTAAATCCAAATCTTTCTTTCATTCATTGTGTTCAATGCTATGCAAAATTTTTAAACTATGTGAAAAATTCACCTGTAAAGAAAAGCTACTAGATACATTGTTTTGCAATAGTATAAATTTAAATTATGTTAAATAAAAGTTATGTAAATAAAACTTGTAAAACATCCATGTAACTAAATTATTGAATGTAGTCTCTCCTCTTGAGCTGCCCTCGCTTTTGTACCTCTCTTTAGTCCCTGGGAAGAATTCTATTCTTTACCAAGTCTAGCAGTAATGCTCAGCTTCCTACCTGCCAGATGATGACTTTCGGACAACTTTCCTTAGCAGGATTCCTTATGTGGTCAGTGACTGTTTAGGTGGAATTCACCCTCTGTTGGTATCAGAAAGTATACCCTTACTACTCCTACTTTCTCTTTTTTGTTGATACTTATTCTCATATCCATTCCTTCTCTGCTTCCGTCCCTAGATCCCTGGTTTTAGTTAATGATCAACTTGTGCCTGAGCTAACACAACAGCCCTCTGCTATTTTCTGTTTGGTCTATGATTTGTCTGATAGTCTGTCATCTCTCTCTTTAGATACTTGTCACTTCAAGCCTTGGAGCTCTGCATAGCTCCAGGTTTGTTATTGTTTGGTTTTAGTTCTAATCATTTTAAAACAGATAATAGGCTTTTAGTCTTTTCACTGGACCACTCTCCTTTATTTTTCCTGACTCTTATAGTCCCTTATAATGCTTGGGCTTGTATTTTTCACTCTAAGTAAATGGAGTTGCTGTAAGCTATATGAGGATTATAGAATCCTACAAATTTTGAGCTTAATATGAGACCTTAAAAGTCATCCAGTCCAGCTTCCTCATCTTAACAGACCCACCGCATCCTATGATTAGGGACTGCTGGAACACGCACGCCTGCACTCTTCCCTTTGTGTCCTACACCACATCTACTCATTCCAGGTCCATCGTCTCTCTCAGGTCTCTCTCAAGAATTGTTCCTGTTTTAAATGCTTCCTTTATTTAAATTCTGTCTTTGTGAATTCAATTCACAAAATACCACTTTATGTGTGTTTATTAATAGTTGCTGCTTTGTAATTGCTTTCAAGTTGTTATTTTATGCATATATTTGGGGAAGACTTTTTTTTTTTATTTCTTCACCACTGGTTAAAAGTATGGTCAAAAGTATATTGGCTTTGTATGCTATAGGTACAAAAGATACAGAATGCTGAGACTCCTCTGCTTCTGAGCAGTATGGTTACAAAAACCTATTCAAGTCCATTTGTGCATGATACTAAAGTGACTTAGAGGGATTTCTGTTTTTATCATTTCTATCAATTAGATAATGATTTGTTACTTAAAGGACTTAGAACAAGCTGTTCTCACTACTGGTAAGTGTTGTGGGGACGGGGGTTCCTAAATAGACTCATTTAGCATTTGTTGAAAACTACTGAGATAAGTGATGCCTCCAACCCACTGCACCTTCAGCAGGAGTTGTTGGGACTGCCAGCCGCTGCAGCTTCCATTATGGCCACACAACCGCACTCCGGTAATAGACAGATTTACCCAGACCTTGAATCTCAGGATATCCATGGCTTGCAACCAGAGTTTCTTTAGTGTACTTTCATTACATCTAGGTTTTCAGTTCTCATACTCCTGGAGGAGTTAGATACTATTTTATTGCCAGGTTAATCTTTTTCAGTCTAATTCAAGTATTCCATTCCTCTGCTCAGCAGCTCCAAGTTGCCTACTACTCAGTGAACAAAGCTTTAATTCCTTAGCCTTTATATCTTATTTTGATGTATTAATAGCTATATATAAGGGAAAGGGATATGATTTTGTCTGAATGGTGTCATACTCTACTTGCTGTTTATAAACCGATTTCTATTTCTAATCAATATATTCAAGTTTCCATATTAATAAACATAAATTTTTTTTTCTTTTGAGACAGGCTCTCGCTCTGTTGCCAGGGCTAGAATGCAGTGGCATCATCATAACTCACTGCAACCTCCAACTCCTAGGCTCAAGTGATCTGAGTCTCAATCTCAGTAGAGACTCTGTAGTAGCTGGGACTACAGGTGCACACCACCACACCCGGATAATTTTTCCATTGTTTTGTAGAGATGGGGTCTCACTATGTTGCTCAGGCTGGTCTCAAACTCCTGGCCTCAAGCAATCCTCCCACCTTGGCCTCCCTGAGTGTTAGGATTATAGGCATGAGCCACCACACCCAGCCTATATTCTTTATTTTTAATGAATGCATAATAATCTATTATGTTGATATGCCATGATCTTCTTCCCTAACTTCTATCAATAAACAAAGGGATTTTTTATTTGTTTTTTTTTTTTGGTATTATAAACAAGGTAATGATATATGCTCTTTTAAATGTATTTTTTCATTTATCTGCTTATCAATATGAAAAACTTTACACATCACCCTTAATGCAGAAGGTAGAAGTAGTAAGCATTAGGGTATTATTTAAAATGCTATACATACATGTAAATCATCATATATATAGTTGTATTATTAATATAATTCACATATGAATGATCTTTCTTTATATTTCAGCTAATAATAATACCCAATAACAACACTAAGCATTAATAATTTTGGATTCTTTGTGAGAATGAGACAGCACTGTGTTTTACATCCATTATTTTATTTAATCCCCGAAAATAACTCTGAACATTTATTCAACTATTGAATTTTTCTTTTTTTTAATTAAAGAGACAGTCTCTCTCTGTCACCCAGGCTGGAGTGCAGTGTCTCAATCAAAGCTCACTCCAGCCTCAAATTCCTGGGCTCGAGTGATCCTCCCACCTCAGCCTCCTGAGTATCTAGGACTACAGGTGTGCCTAGCTAATTTTTTAATTTTTTTGCAGAGATAAGGTCTCACTGGGTTGCCCAGGCTGGTCTCAAACTCCTGGGCTTAAGCGATCCTCCCACCTCAGCCTCCCAAAGCTCTGGGTTATAGGCATGAGCCACTGCACTTGGCCCCAACTATCAAATATTTATTGAACAACAGCCATGTACCAGTTACTATTTTACTTGTCCTCATGGAACTTATACTGAAGGAAATGATCCATAAACACATAAATATATTTAATATAGTATCAAATAGTGATAAATATCTATATGTGAAGTAAGCTCTATTTTACTTTGTAATCTGCATCTTACAAATGAGGAAACTGAGGTTTGGAAAGAAGTGTGCTTAAGTCTGCACCAGCTCTGTGTGGCTCCACATCATGAGTGCTAAAATGTCCTCCCACTTTTTCAAGCGTGTTGTACCAGAGAAGACTTCACATTTCCTTTATTCAGTAGATTGCCATGCCTCTGAATTACGAGGATCAGCTGCTTATGCAAGCATGAAAGCTGTTAGAGACACAGATGTTAGGAAGAATCTACTCAAACTAAGGATATTGTTTGAGAACATTATTCTTGAATATATACAGGTTATACATTTTTTTCTTTTTACTTGCTGCTTTTTTGCCTCAAAGGTGAGTGACTCTATCCACCAAAATGTATTAACTGATCAAGAATACTGATTACCTAAAATACTGGATAATCTAAAATGCTATTAAAACATTTAAATATCTCACAGGATAAGTCATTAAAACCTGTTATAAAAAAATCTGTTATAATTTAGTTATATGTAATTTTTTATGGAGGTTATTTATGGAAATTGATACATGTTTTCATAATTTAAAACAAAGGTTCAATTCCAATGAAGGGTTCTGTTATTCCTCACCTACCAAGACGTCATTTTGGTTCCTATGGTCAGCTTCCAATGCCCTTCTCCTTCAGCCCATTAAATCAAGACTCATCCCTCCAGTTTTCTCCCGGATGCACTGCTTGTGTTGTATCTCCCGGAGCAGGTGCGGTAATAGTGCCAGAAATGCCACTCCTACTCGTTCAATCTCAGGAAACGTTTCGGAAACGTTTCTCAGGAAATGCTTCATATCATTGAATTCCAAATGACACATACACTCTAAATCATTTTAATAACAAATCACTGGAATTATATTCACTTTTCTGATTTTTTCACTTTCAATTATTGATTTCTATTTTGTCACTATATACAATTTTCAAAACTATGCTATAAAATTCAACAATAGTAATTATCCAGAAATAGTAATGTTCTCGCTAAAACATGATATGCTTTAAAACTCTGTTGATTTTGGAATACAAGGAAGTGAAACAGTATTTGAAAATATTTTATCAAACCATTCTGAACTAGTTATGCCTACTTAATCCTTTTTTTTTTTTTTTTTACAAGATTCAAACTTTGCCAAATGCTGTCCATTCTAAGCTGTGTCACTAGTTCAACATTGTTTCTTAGGACTTTGAAAACAGAAGTACTGTTGCACTTCCTCAAAGAGAGAGAAACATCACTTTCTCTTAATCACTTTCTTTCCTTTGTATAAATTAACTCAAATAAATAAGGTTCTTTTCATGGCCTGATAATCAAAAGTTTGCAGCAAAAATACTTTCTCTGATCCTTGTTAACAGTGGCATTTGATGTTTTAATTTATGTACTATTGCAGGTTCTCGAAAATTTCCCCTTGCTCAAACTGAATCTCTTCTGATGAAAATGCGTTCGGTGGCAAATGATGAGCTTCACATGATGATGCAGCGGAGAATGAGCCAGGAGAATCCCAGCCAGGCATCTGAAACAGAGCTTACGCAGAGACTGCAGAGGCTCACTGTTCTAGCAGTCAACAGGATTATTTATCAAGGTAAGACTATAGGATTAATTTGTTCATCCTCAGATATTAAATGAAAAGGAAAATAATGTAAGAGGGAACTGGTTAGTTTTCAAATTCTTAAACAGCATTATTTTTCAATTCTTAACATCCACATTATTACAGGAATTTCTTATTTAAAACTGATAGTCTTAAATAAAAGTCCACTTTTTAATGTGCTAAATGCTACCCTAAGTTGACCATTGATTTTAAAATCGTATGGCACCTCCAATATGATCTTTTGAGATCACTGTAGATTCACATGCAATTAAGAAATAATACGGAGAAATCCTGTGTACTCTTTGCCCAGTTTCCCCCAATGAATCTTGCAAGACTGTAGTACAGTATCACTACTAGGATGGGACATTCATGTACAAGTTTTTATGTGAATGTAAGTCCTATTTTTCTGAGATAAATGCCCAGGAGTGCTATATGTAGAGCAACCACTAAAAACAATATTCAAAGAAATACAGTCCAAAGCACTATATATAATGTTCTCACCACAAAAAATCAACAACAAAAGGTAACTCCGTGAGGCAGTGGATATGTTAATTAGCTTGATTATGGGGATCATTTGACAATGTATACATATATCAAAACACCTTAAATATATACAATTTCTATTTGTTGATTATATCCCAATAAAGCTGAAAATTTTTTTTTAAAAAGCACTGTAGATAAGTCAAAACAGAATTCTAACAACTATTCAGGTAACCCCAGGAAGGCAGTGAAAAGAAAACATAAGTGTTAATCCCTAGAAAAATATGATATACCTAAGATGTTTGGGGTTTTTTTAAAAAAACTTTTCTAGTTTACATTTGGGGTAATAGGCTCCCAGGCTAAACTCTGAAGTTGAAACAGGATTATCACACGTACACTATTTAATTGGATAGGACATGCAGTGAAGCAACTCTGTAGATACATCTAATATAAATATTACATGGTCTTTATGTTTGATTTGTATGAGAATCTCATGGTTTTAATCATTCTGCAGTTTAACTTATCTTCATTAGTAAATTAAATCTTTAATTTATAATAGAATTATATGACATGAATTTTTAAGTTTCTACATTGTTTTAGGTGGATTCACTTTCTCTAATTTATTATATCTACTCTACGTCTAATATACCTACCGCACATTTATATTGTGATAATTGAATTAGTAATTACATAGAATATTGTTAGCAGCATTATTACCATTTGTAATGGCTGGGCATCAGTGATGTGACCAATTTTTTATTTTTTTATGCAAAGAGTTTAATTCAGATATTATTGACATTCTGAGAACTCCAGAAAATACAACTCAAAGGAAGACCTCAGTTTCCCAGACTGAAATTTCTGAGGAAGATATTCATCGTGAACAGCCTTCTGTTTTGAATCCATTTCAAAAAGAAATGTTCACATATCTGGTAGAAGGATTCAAAGTATCTATTGTAAGTAAATTAATAGGAAATGTTCATTCACACAAAGGGAGTAGAGGTTTTATGTGTATTAGGTTTTCAAAATTGTATTTCTTTGTGCTCTTTCAGAGAGTTTTTAAAAACTCAACTTGGATTTTTAAATAGAGAAATATTAATAGATAGATTGCTGATTTACCCTTTCCAAAATGAGTCATCTCACATTGGTTTTTTAAGTCTGTATCCTGAAAGCCGTCTTCTAATATTGTAGTTTATTATGATCAACATCAGAAAAGCATAGAGCTTTGATGACTACTATGACAGTTTATGTTAATAGTCTGTTTTTAAAGGACTTTATTTATAGCTACTTTTGAGTTTCTGAACTATTATTAAGTTTAGATCTTGGCTTTAACGTATCCAACACCTTGAAAATCACAGAGAATACTGACAAGTGTCAGGCTCCATTTATTATTGTCTCACTTGGGTTTGTGTGGGTCACTTACAGTTGACCGTAGGGAACAAATCAGTCAGTTCTCTCCATAGATACCAAAGGCCAGTCTAATTCTAGCAGCACTCATAAACCGTGACTTGCCAATCTCTAAATCTAAACTAGATTTTAGTGTCTATATCTGAACAGCAAAACAAATCACAGGTTCACTTAGAACTAAATCACTCACACAGGGTCCTTAAGACTGGGAATAATTAGAGAGCCATTTCCAAAACTCAGAATAAACTCTAAAATGTACTGATTCCAGTTTTAAACCAGATACAGGTAATTTGATCAGGATTAGGCTGGCCTTAGTGGGACCACGGTTGAAATAACTTAAGTGGTTAATTGTTATGGAATATTGATGGTCTATCTATACAGTGGTTTCTCCCTATCTACAGGAGATACATTCCGAGACCTCCAATGAAGGGGGAAACCATAGGTAGCACCAAACACTATATGTACTGTTTTTTTCCCTTACAAACATACCTGTGATGCAGTTTAATTTACACATTAGGCATAGTAAGTGATTAACACCAATAACTACTAATAAAATAGAACAATTATATTAATAGCAATATACTGTAATTGTACTGTACTCACCTATTTTTGGACCACAGTTGACAGTAGAAACAAAACTGCAGATAAGTGAGGACAGCTGTATGTGGTGCTTAATTTGTGACTATTATGCTTAGTATTTAGTACTAATTCAAGTCTTTATTATAAATCCTTTCTCTTTTTTATTGCAAAAGAAATGTGGGCTTATCTGCCATTGTTCTTTGATAGTTTCATTTTTTTAATTTGTAATTTCTGAGTCCTTGGTAATTATTAAAATGGCTTAGGACATTAGTTTCTTCATCCATCCCTTTTTTAAAAATTGAGATAAAATCAGTGGTCCCCGACCTTTTTGGCACAAGAGACTGGTTTCATGGAAGACAATTTTTCCACGGACTGGGTGGTGGTTTCAGGATGATTCAAGGGCATTACATTTTTTTTTTTTTTTTTTTTTGAGACAGAGTCTCACTCTGTTGTCTGGGCTGGAGTGCCATGGTGTCAGCCTAGCTCACAGCAACCTCTCATTCCTGGGCTCAAGCCATCCGCCTGCCTCAGCCTCCCGAGTAGCTGAGACTACAGGCATGTGCCACTGTGCCCGGCTAATTTTTTCTATTTTTAGTTGTTTGGCAATTTCTTTCTGTTTATAGTAGAGACAGGGTCTCGCTCTTGCTCAGGCTGGTCTCGAACTCCTGAGCTCAAGCAATCCTCCTGCCTCGGCCTCCCAGAGTGCTAGGATTAC